>VOQK01026531.1:24680-34940 GCA_015052645.1 Benitochromis conjunctus
GCAACGCTTGGTGCAGGCTCCATGACAGTAGTCATTTTAAATTTAAAAACTTGTTTTCATGCCACAAACACAAGCACTGCTGTGTGGGAGGCAGCAGGCCAATGTGATGTCAGTTAAGAGCAAAACAACTGGGCTCTGTTGTTTGAATAAGGGTGGGTCAGCAGTTCTGCGTCACTCTATGTGACATCCACCAATGACAGTGTACATGCAAGCCCTCATAAAAACATGCATAACATCAAGAGTCACCACCAGATATGCTGTAAGTGTGTCACTGAGCCACTCAGCACCCCCTCCACACACACGCACTGACCTACAATTCAGGGTAATCCCAATAGCATGGTTGCAAATCTCTGCCTGGCCTGATCTTTCCTTCCTCACCCACTCTCATACTGGAAATAGAGGTCTCTACTACTAAGAATGCAGGTGTTATATAATCAGCCCTAATCTGTTTCTGTCACTGCTACCACTCTAAGGGTTCTGCTAGGGCATGCACGCACGTTTGCACACACATGGACCCTCACACACAGTTGTTCACTTACCCCACTCCACAGACACCACTGTGGGTTGTAAAGTATCTTGAGTTACCAAAAGGATTGAGAGTATGTCTGTTTAGCTCTCTGTCCCAATTTAAGTATATTAGGGACATTGCCTTGTGCTGATAAGTGACAACTACGCATCCTTGACAAAGCCACACAGTAAATTGCAGACTCAAGGAACAGAACCTGTTGTCTTTGCTTTAATTTAGGAGAAAATATGTGTCAAATATATGTCAAGGTGCTCTACAACAATTTGACTAGAAAAGTGGTTGAGAAAGGTAAGACTTAACAACACAGTATACCGTATATGTGAGAAACCAAAATGATAGAGTGGGCTGAGGTCTTGGTGAATTTGCAGAGTAATGCTGGATGATATGACCAAAAATGTGCACCGTGGTACTAATGAACTTCTTATTGGTCTCACTCTATCTCACTGTACTATTACTGTTATCAATAATATTTCTGAGTAACTAACCCTTGACTCATGACTCATTCTTCTGTTAGAAGCAAATACATCATTTTAATGTTATTATTAAAAAGAAATATGATCCACAGCGCTCCTTGTGCCAAGGAAAATGAATCATTAAGTCAGTGAACTGTCACAGTAATTCTTCAGCTCATTGCTTAGTGACAATGGAGTAAAAATAGGACAGCTGGTGTTTGCACAGTAATAGTTAAGCCATTTGGCATCCACTGTAACTAGTTGCAACAATTAACTGGTAACAAAAACTCAACCTATGGGCGACAACTTAGGATTGCAAGGCAATTGCACAAGTTCTCTGGTGGATGGCACCATGTCTTTTTTGTGGTTGGATTTGAACTGATTGCAATCAGTCTCAGGCAGATTGGAGAAGCTCTTCAAACGATTTTATTCTAATTTATAAACGCAGACAGATTGACAACACATTGCAATCAGTCAGTCTGCATCAATGAGTCCCCTTTGGGGTTATGTCAGGAAGGCCATCGGGCGAAAAACTCTGCCAAATCAAACATGCGGCGCTACCTGCTGTGGCGATCCCTCGTGACAAGGCCAATTAGTACAACTCGTCTGGACTGGATGCCAACTGGTTGTATTCTGGTTGTATTCCTATATAAGAGCAAGTTTGTCATTTTGCAGTTAAATCAATGTCCTGCAGAAATTATTTGTGCAGGTATTTCAGAATTTCTGTTTCAAACCTATGACGTTCTAGCTCGACCCTGAATGCCGTGAATGTGACTTTCTGTTTAGTGTGAATTTCTGTGTATGCAGACAGGAACAGATTTGAAATTTTTACCAATTTATCACAGTTAATCTCTGTATTATCACAAACAGATTGCATCTAAATGCCAACTTGACCCCATTCACATGCAAACTGAAAGCAGTCTTGCGTTTTATCATCCTCTTGACACGGCAAAGTTGGTTTGAAGACGGCAACTGACTGTGAGTGGTTTGCACACTGGCTTCCATTTTTAAATCAACCATTTCAAAGGCAAGTTCACTGCACCCAGTTGCAGTCGTCTGTTCTCTCCACTAACGTTGGTACATGTTAGAACTGATTTTAGGTTTTAATGGTCACTTTCAAAGCAGGTATGGAACTGACCCCAAGCTTCGTAGCTGAAACGCTGATGTCTTATGAGCCAGTTTGAAACCTTACATGCTCTTGCCCTCGAGACTGTGTTTTTGCCATCAGATGTGAACTCCTCCGCTTATTAAAGCACATTTTTTATTTGCTTTCATCTGATTCCATTACTCTGTTTATTACCCACATCGCCTGCTTTTAGTCTTTTCATTGATATATAATTAAGTATCTGGCTTTCATCTTTCTGTCAAAAGCAATTCATAAACCCTCTTTACTGTTTATTAAAGTTTATTATTATAACATTATTATTTTTACTCAACATAACATGATTTCAAGGCATCCTTACTTGATTCACTGTTTTATCCTAAAATATGCCTTCTGGTAACTTGAAGCAAAAAAACATGAAAACTACTTACCCCTTCAGACACACAAGTAGGCATCACATGCAATCCATAAAATAGTTATAGTCTGGATTGCACCATAGATGGCATACACACACAAATACACACACACATGCATTCACACACAAAAGACCAATCCTCCAACCACGTGCTGAACGGCTGCCAGTCATGTGACAGTTTCTTCCCCTCTCTCAACACAGGGCATTTTCTCTGTTCTCACGAAGTGGCCTTAACTACTATTCGCAAACCCCTAACCCTGACCTAACCTTCAAACATGCCTTCACCTCATGGGACTTTTTTTTGTGGCCCCCATAACGGGGACATGCCCCCAAAATGTGACATGGTAAACAGATTTTGGTCCCCAAGGAATGAGTAATACCTGGGCCACACACAAACACGCTCACTTCCCCTTTCACCCTGTGCATTTCCCTACACATAACAGGAAGACTGTGTGAAGTTCAGCAAGTCACATCTGTTGAAACCAACAGAGAGAATTCACAATTGGAAAGTGAAACTTTTTGTTTCAACTGTCTGGTCTAAGTCAACTCATGATCACTGCTATTTGCTAGCTGGCGGCTGGGAAACGTCAGAGATCAAAAGCAATGCACTTAGACAACAGCAACCACACTTTTCTCAGCTGATTCAGATCAGCTGTATATTCAAACTCAAATCATTCTCTAAATTCTCTAAATGCTGAGCAATGGCCGAGTTGCTATCAAATGTAGTAAAAAAGGTGCAGTAGGCCTCACCTGTGCAGCAGAGTGAGTGTGTGGAGATGAAGGTCTTCTCCTCTTCAGTTCCACGCACTTCCTCAGTTTACAGATTTGGTGGCCGGTCCTGCGGTTGAGGCAGCAGCTGCACTGGCCACAGTTGATCTTCCTGAGGCACGGCTCGCATTTCCCACACCTGCGCCGCTTTTTCCCCTCCTTCCTCTGCGGTTTTGAAGCGGTCCAGGCGAGCGAGCTGGCTCCCTCTTGCGCCCAGGATCCGGGCTGAGCAGAGAAGCTGGGCTCTCCATACCCGGCCTCTGATTCAGTCTCGAAAGAAAAAGAGGATCGAGTGCTCTCTGAGCTGCAGGAGAAGGTGGAGCTGCTGTCCAGAGAGGGAGTCGAAATCTTTGGCACCGAATCCTGCTCTGGCACTGCTACCTGAACCTCACTGAGGTTTAGCTCTAACTCAGTTGAAGGGGCAGCCACCTGGGAAAGTAGTGCTGAGGACCCCAAAGGTACAGCTTTCTGGCTCTTGTGCTCCAGTGGCTCTTGAATGGACTCACTATCTTTGGTTTGTGACTCTGCTGGTGTGCGAGCAAGACTTTCTCCTTGATGAGGAAGGACCTCTTGGCTCTGCAGCTGGTGTGGTTCCCCGTGGCAGGAATCCCTCATGTTGCTAAGTTTGAGGGAGTCTGTACGGATAATAACTGGCATATTTCTTTTCACTACAACCGCCTGCACCATCAAGGCTGCTTCAGTCACAACTGAGCACCCTGGAGATTGGGGTTTAGCACCATGAGTGGTAGGTTGAATATCTATCTTACTCAGAACTTTGCCAAGTGACTCTGAGGTGGAAGGGGCTTTGGTGGGATTTGAGGTAGCTGTGTTGGAGACCAGTAGCACACAAGCAGGTGATTCTGACTGTGCTGTCAGTCCCTTGTTAGAATGAGGTGGATCTGGGGTTTGACAGGCTGGAGTGCTGGTTTGGGGGTGAGCGGCATTGATGGAAACATCATTCTCCGTCTGTTTCTTTCCTCCATCTTTATTCTCACAATTACCCAACCTCCAAGTGATGCCCTCCATCTCTTCCACTATCTCTTTTTGCCTCTGAACTTCCTTTGTTGCTTCCATACTTTCTTTCCTCTCACGATTTATCTCCTCTCTTGTCTCATCATCAGGTGTGACTCTTTCATCTGTTGTTTTATCTTGCAATATCAGGATGTTGTCTTGCTTTCGCTGTGCAGTACACACATCATCTTCCTTATCATCGCTGGCAGAATGACCAAACTTTTTTCCAACGATAGCTGAAGTGTCATTTCCCTCACAGCTGCCCTGCACCTCCAGTGAGCTTGTAGTGGTTGACTCTGAGGTCTCAGGAGGTGTTTCTTTACTCCTTTCACTGCAGAGTTTTATTTGTCCATCAGCATCATCACCCTCTGGGGCTTCAGAGACACTCTTCAGATCACCTTTACTGTTATGGCTGTCAGTAATTTTCTCTTGCTGGGTTATAGGACCATCACAGCTGTTCTGCACACAGTCTTCCAGTGTGTTATTACACAGTGGTGAATCATCTTTAAAAACGCTGTCCTCTTTAGCACTGTTGACTCCGAGACCCTGATCTTTAACGCTTTCAGGAGTCTCAACCTCCGTTTTTAGACCAACTTCCTCATCATCACAATTCTCCAGTTTCTCAGCTTCCTCATCAGGAGCTGAATCGTTGATTCTGGTACTCGGTTGCTGGTTTCTTTTGTTTCTGTGCTGGGGTGCTGATCTTCTCCTAGTGCTCCCCCTGCTGTACTTCCCTCTACTACAAGGTTTGGGAGGCTGGCAGGGAGTAACAGACACTTGTGTGCCCCGCTGGGACTTCCTTCGCCCCAGGGAGTCTTGTAACTTGCCACAGTGGTCAGGCGGATTGCTCGCCCGTCTAAGCCTTGCAGATCCTGTTATGTTTAGGGAATGGTTCGCTTTGCTGGGGGACCTCCTGGGACCTTGAGCAGCAGGTCTGCTAACCTCTCTTCCATGGGGACTTTGGCCTGACTGTGTTTGGGCCCTGGTTTTTGAACTTCTGGGTTCTCTGGATGTTTTCCGGGTCCTCTGTGCAGCTCTTCCTCTGGTTTTATTTGAACTGCAAGTTTGCCTCTTGTTGCGGATCGCTTTCTGGCTGTTCTTCCTCTGAGCAGATGTCTGTATCCTGGTGGGTCTGGTAGTAGCAGGCATGGCTGAGGGTATGAAGGGGAGGATTTCTGGCAGCCAGCATGGGAGCCAGGTGAATGTTTATCTTTTGCTTAGCACACAATTCTTCTTTCTTAAAAAAAAAAATCCTCCTCTTCTGTATTTTAAATGCAAATTATTATGCTACCCTGATTTTGGTATTGCTGTGCATGACCTATAAATAAGGGAAAACAAGTGTCACACCACCTTTGAATGCATTTTCATTGTAATAATAACAAACTGCACATGCATTCAAACACCACATGACTATAACAGCGTAATAACTACAGGAAACGACAGCTTTTCCAAGCCTGGGGTACAAGGACGAGTCAGATAGGCTGACGTCAATACAATAAAATATTTTGAGTATCATAAAAACAAACCAGCTATATACAAACACTATAGCTTCCGCAGTGCCTTAACAGTTTAAAGGGCAGGCACGTTGAAGAGCACAGGGCTCTGGCCGGAGGTCGGATCCTGTTTTCGTCTTACTGACTGACGGAAGAGGGGGTTATTACCGTGGAAGAGAAAAAAAAAAACGCCTTCAGCGTCGCTTTCAATTACTGTTTTGCACTTGACCGCTGTCATTAAAATCACAGAGGTGATAAGAAAACCGGAAAAAGGCTCCCTTTCGTGCAGCCTGTTTTGTCGCCGGTGTGGTTGTATTTACACGTTTACGGCTGAAATGCTCTACATACCACAGAAAGAGAGAGAGAGCGAGAGAGACAGTTGCACTGTCTGAACTGCTAATAATACCTCGCTCCAGCGAGACAGCGAGACCTTGTATTGGTTTCCTTCCTCGGCAAATATAGAGCGCTGGTAAGTTCAATCCTCTCCACACGATGACACATGGACATGATACGAGAAGGAGCACCGACGGCGTGAACACGCAGCAACGGGGAATGGCAGGTTTTCGGCGTGCTTCGTGTAGCCTTTGGGAGCACGACACCCGTTAAAATGTAAATCCCTCTTATGTCAATCCATTCAGGGCAGCCCCGCTCACTCTCCCTCCACCAGACGCAAGCTACAGTCTCTCCGCTGGCCAAAAAACTCGTCGTCTGCTCTGAAGGGAAGCGAGGAAAACCTGGAGTGGAGTACAGCTGTCCCGGTTCCCCCGAGCTTCAAACCAGCCTCCTATAGTGGATCTTACAGTCACGGTGTTAGCATGCGGCGTGGTCGCTAATAGTTACTTAGCTAAATATTAATTAATATTAGTTAATGCTGGCGAGTTTTCTTCATTTTCCTTCGTTAATAATGAATAATTTCATGTTTTAGAATATTTCTAATAATTTTTAAGGCAAATTTCGTCTCACCCGTTACGTTTTACGTTGCGATATAAATCTCACTTCGATATCAACGATATTCATAAAGCTATATATATATATATCTATATATATATATATATATATATATAAACTCATCTGACGTCATCGTAGCGACGTCGTCTCGCGTCATTATCCCGCGACTTTTTTTTTCGTACTGAAGCCGTCAGTCGTCTGTGGGCGAAGGGCATGAGCGTGCTTACCCTTGTCAAAGCCTCAAATCGATTCGCAGTTGCCGAATTTAAGTGTGACTTTCAGCCTTTCGGCTGACCGACGAAGTGTGGTCTCGATAACAGTCAGAAACATCCAGAGGAATGAGAGAAACGAGAGAAGGAGGCGACTCAGCGAAGGAACAAAATAATTGTTGACTTTATTTCCTTCTGCGGACTTCTTAGTAGTTCTGATTATACTGTGAGTATGGTTTTTAAGACGTCCATTGGTGCTGTCGTCTCTTAGCTTCATGCTGCTTGTGACTACTAACCTTCACAGTGGATCAATGTCTCAGTGACTAACCTTACACAACCTACATTTGGCCATTCAAAAGGACGGCTGGCTTTGCTCAATTTTGTATATTTTAAGCAATACCTTAAAACGACACCCACGTGCTCACAAGCTCATTTGCCTTTGCAGTGTTTTTACCGAACCCGTAAAGTCATGGATTTGGCAGATCCCTGAGCAGAGAGGATGACATCGGAGGCTGCGGTCTCCACACCCCCCACCATGAGCAGCACTCCTTCCAAGGGGGACTACCACTGGCTCCGCTCCTTTGTGGCTGGAGGTAGGGTCAGACACACCGGCTTCCAAGCAGTGATTTCTCCACGCACACAGCTTCTTTGCCTTACTTTTTCTTTGCCTTACTTTACTTTTATGAATTCATCGTCATTACTGATAATAATGGTGGTGCAGCGGTTATCACTGTTATCTCACAACAAGGTCTTGGCTTTGAATCCCATATGCGTGGAGCTTGCATGGGTCCCCACTTCCTCCCACAGTCCAAAAACATGGAGGGTTTTAGTTTAAGTGGCAAGTCTAATAAGGTGAAGGTCGGTGTGAGTGTCTCTGCCTGTTTGCCCTGCCACAGGGAGAAATAGATGGATGAATGATAATTACTTTATTTATGTAGTTTTGCCATCACCAAAGTACAAAGTGTTGCATGCGAGCAAGAAAATAAAATGAACTTTGTAGACCAATAAACTAATAAAACTACATAAATTGTAGGGGGGAAAAGTGTAAAAGCCCTCATCTGACCTGCTCTTCAGCTAAAAAGAGGCATCTCTCTGGCAGGTGTATTTGCCAACAAGAAAATATTCCATATTTCTCCTTTAACTAAAAGTTAGATTTTCACTTCATAGTTCAAAATTTACACCTGACACATGAATAATAAGAGAAAAAATTGCCTCACGTAGTCTAACAGCCCTGAAGAACTACCAATTAAAGTGCACTCCAGCACTGTTTGATTAAAGAACATGAGCTCTTTCCTGCTAAATTAATCATTATTTGCATATTTTCATCTCTGTAGCCTTAGTGCAACTCACATGTACCGTAATGCCTTTTTCAAATTGATATGCAGGTTTCACAAGCTGGAAGCCTATTTTTGATTCCAACATTGAGCTTGTGTCATAGAGAATAGTCTGTCATTATTTGGGCTTGTTCCTCTCTGATGTGATTGTTTCTGGCTTTTGGTTAATTTTATGATGGCAATGATCATTCCTATTCTTATGTTGAAAAGCTCCGTCCACGGTGTATTACTTGCAATAAAATATGTTTTTCAGATGTTGGCTCAGATTGGCCGATCTTGTTTGGACAGGTTGCCTTGTGTGCGTCTTACTTTGCCACAAAACGTTAAAGGTTTGACATTGTTGTGTAAGAAGAGGGCCATTACTTTTTCTTGTTAACTGTAGATAAATCAAAAGAAAATAACAATCATTCATCTGTTTCTGAATGGGGTTTGCTTTATTTTAGGTGTAGCAGGATGCTGTGCCAAGACTACCATCGCTCCTCTGGACAGAGTCAAGATTCTTCTTCAAGCCCAGAACCCCCATTATAAACATCTGGGTAAAATAATAATAATAATAATATTGAGCTAACAAGTGTTTGCTTCCACTCATCTGTATAGGAGTGAAACTTTAGCGCTTTCTTTGCAGGAGTAATTTCCACTCTCAGAGCTGTGCCAAAAAAAGAAGGTATCCTTGGCTTGTACAAGGGTAATGGGGCTATGATGGTCAGGATTTTTCCTTACGGAGCCATCCAGTTCATGGCCTTTGACAAATATAAAAAGGTACAGTATGCATTTTATTGTGGAATGCCGCTGTCAAAGGTCAAAGCTATAAAAATAATTAAACCTCATGCTAGAAGACTGGTTAGAGAAATGTGCAGTATGCTTTAATGTCCATGTATTTTGTGCTCTATTAGCATCACAGCATTCATTTCATCTTTGCATTGTGTTTAATGGCTAAACTGTTGATTTTCTGCCCAGGCTGATGTTATCAATATTCCCTTTACAGCTGCTAAGTAAACAGATAGGTATCTCTGGACACATCCACCGCCTCATGGCAGGATCTATGGCAGGTACCGATAAGACTTGTCATGCACTCCTCTGACATAGATAATGTGCCTTCCTCTAAGCTTAACAACATTTCTATTTGTTCCTCTTTAATTACTGACTATGTTTAAATATTTCACATGCACACGTGGACAAAATTGTTGGTACCCTTTGGTCAATGAAAGGAAAAACTCACAATGGTCACAGAAATAACTTTAATCTCACAAAAGTAATAATAAATACAAAATCTATAAATGTTAACCAATGAAAGTCAGACATTGCTTTTCAACCACGCTTCAACAGAATTATTCAAAAAAATAAACGCATGGAACAGGCCTGGACAAAAATGATGGTACCCCTAATTTAATATTTTGTTGCACAACCTTTGGAGCCAATCACTGCAATCAAAATTCCTGTAACTGTCAATGAGACTTCTGCACCTCTCAGCAGGTATCTTGGTCCACTCCTCATGAGCAAACTGCTCCAGTTGTTTCCGGTTTGAAGGGCACCTTTTCCAGACGGCATGTTTCAGAAGATGCTCAATAGGATTGAGGTTAGGGCTCATAGAAGGCCACTTTAGAGTCCAATGTTTTCCTCTTAGTCATTCTTGGGTGTTTTTAGCTGTGTGTTTTGGGTCATTGTCCTGTTGCAAGACCCATGACCTGTGACTGAGACCAAGCTTTCTGACACTGGCCAGCACATTTCTCTCTAGAATCCCTTGATAGTCTTGAGATTTCATTGTACCCTGCACAGATTAAAGACACCCTGTGCCAGATGCAGCAAAGCAGCCCCAGAACATAACAGAGCCTCCATGTTTCACAGCAGGGACAGTGTTCTTTTCTTGATATGCTTCATTTCTCCATCTGTGAACATAGAGCTGATGTGCTTTGGCAAAAAGTTCAATTGTTGTCTCATCTGTCCATAGGACATTCTCCCAGAAGCTCTGTGGCTTGTCAACATGTTGTTTGGCATATTCCAG
>VOQK01026532.1:0-21526 GCA_015052645.1 Benitochromis conjunctus
TTATTGATGTATCTTCTTTTTCTGTCTAGTGATCCATTGCTTGCTCTCCCAATACACACATCACACAGAAGCAGCCACAGCCACTTCGCCAGAAGGGAGAGAGAGAGAGAGAGGGAGAGAGAGAGGGAGGGGAGGAGAGGAGAGGAGAGGAGAGGAGAGGGGAAAAAAAATGCATGCAGCTCACATTTCAAACTTGCAAAGGGGGGTGGTGCCTAATGTGCTAGACAGCCTGTATCTTGGCCTGAGTCCAGAGCGACGAGTAAAAGAAGCCTCAATCAATTCATTTAAAGCAACATTTGTTGCAGTGGAGAAACACTGCGGGCCCTGTCAGAAACGGTTCAGGCAGGTACACGAATGTGCGGTTGCAGCCCTCAGACCTTCTCTTTGCAATACAGTCGACTTAATCCATCAAACTAGTCATTGTAATTAAGGGGCATGGAAGAGGAGGGGGGAGGAGGCTGGGCGTTGTGGCTTCCTGATGCGCAGAGGGTTGGTATCAGCGAGGGAGGGGCCAATTAGACCACATTTGTCTTTCAGCACACATGAGCCTGGGTAAGCTTTTGGATAAATAATTACACACTTATAAAACATGTAAACTGTGAGTACACAAGCCACCTGAGGCAGCGCGGGGGCTTCCATTGTCATCCGCAAATAAAAGTACTTGCACTCACCACAAGCGAGTCAAATCGGGTGTCAAATTAATGAAACCGATCTCTTGCTAAAAAAAATAGCAATAAGCATTTAATTAGAGACATAAGGTACAGTGTAAATCAATTTTAGTGTGCAAACAACCAGTTTTCTTGTACAGTAAATTACTGAGCCATATGGAGCATAGCTGAAGATGCTACACCTCCTGCTGCTACAGACATAATAACTGCAACAACTACAAGGGAGGAAGGACAGACAAGCTCAACAGCTCTTATCTCTAGTCTCTCCTGTCTGTATTTGCTCTCCTGGTATTTACTATCAGCTAAGTGCACGGCGGGTGACTTACAGCCCAGCACTGCAAGTTAACACATCAATCACGGTCGGCTGGAAGACTTTCACGTCTAAGTGATTACAAAGTGCCAAAAAAACACACAGATTGTCCAAAATGGATACAGTGTGGATTTAGTGATTCTGTAA
The DNA here is from genome assembly GCA_015052645.1 of Benitochromis conjunctus. Classification (NCBI taxonomy): domain Eukaryota; kingdom Metazoa; phylum Chordata; class Actinopteri; order Cichliformes; family Cichlidae; genus Benitochromis; species Benitochromis conjunctus. The sequence goes on from VOQK01026532.1 coordinate 1,126, forward strand.
CCAAGCCTTTAAAACTCACATCTTTACAAAAATACCACAATAACTGGAGCCAAACTCTGTTTTCATATCCATTTCATTTATTTTACATTCCACTGGAGACCCAAAAGTTGTGCTTCCCCGAATCTGTATTAGGCTTTCTTTATGTTTATGTTAGCTTGCTTGAGAATGATAATAATGATAATGGGTTGAATATTGGCTGACACAATGGTGGTTATCAATGTTCTTTGCTTCCCTGAATCTGTATTTGTGTTTGAGTAAGTGTATGATGAGATTAAATATTTACAAAAAATAAATCGCAGTATGAAATTATTTCTGAAAAATTTTTACACTCCCTGGCAGAACTCTGGCTCAAGAACTCTTAATCTCTGGATCTCCGGTTTCATCCTGCATGCTTGTGAGATGATCTAGAATGAATGGGGGCCCCACAGAGCTGCAGCCCAGTCTCCTGGTGCAAATGAGTTTCTTCTTAAAATCTTTTTGTATGTTCAACACGACGGTTTTTGATCGTAAATGCAGCTCGGTGGTTACATTTTTACAAGTTTCATTTGTAGCAAAATACTGTAAATATTAGGGATGTCAGAGCACCTCAAATCCTGACTCCAATCGGAAAAGTTGCACCAATCCCAGCTTCGCAATTTAAGATGGTAAACGGCAACAAAGCTGTGGAATCTGTAATCTGTAATACCACTGTTGTATATTTGTGATTTGCTAAACAAGCCAAAAACGGGGAAATGACCAGACTCTAGCCATGCTTTCTTTATGTTTATGTTAGCTTGTCTGAGAATGATAATAATGATAATGGGTTGAATACTGGGTATCACGATGGTGTTTATTAATGTTCAGGATCTGTGCGTGCTCATATAAAAAAAGGGGTGTGTCATGCATCACGTGACTATTCTTCTGCACAGAATGATGCCTATGAGTGCTGCGTCCTAAAATGGTAACAAAAAAAAATCATAAGTAACAGTAAAATGCAACGCTGTTGCAAATAATATGAGATTAACGCAGCAGAAAGTCGTTAATCATGGGATTTAGTGCACAGAGCGGTAAAATAAACATTTTAATTTCAGTTAATATAATTATTTTAACGCTGAGTGCACTCTCTCTGCTGCTGTTTATTTCTAATTTGAAGGCTGCACATTAAAGCTCTGAAACTTTCGACTGGACACATATTCTGCACATAATTAAATATTAAAAATGGTTACTGTCCCTAAAGGAGATGCGGAAATCACTTTAGATTGTCATCAGATCAAAGTGAAGTTAAAATTATTGATTGAATATGTATTCTTGGGGATAAATAGCCTGATCAGTTATTCAATATGTGTTCTAGTGCCTGCAATTTCAGCAGTGTGTAAGAGACTTAGCAGCAGATTAGGACTAAGTATAAGCAAAGTCTGTATATTTTCTGCGTCACCATCTGAACACATACAAGTTTCAGTGACAATTCTGCTGAGCGTCATTCTTTACTTTCAGTAAGGTACGGGTTAATCGAGTTGTACATTTAAAATCTATCTTGTCTGCAATAAATCTATAGTTCTAGTGACCCCACTGCACCTATAACATGCTGCAAATGATACAATTAGTAAAAATGTGGTTCTTCCAGCCTGAACAGGCTGCGCTCAGCATAAGTTACACGATTGTTATAGCCAGGTAAAAAAAAAAAGAGAAAGAAACACTTTTCTGGCCAAAGAAAACTCTGAATTTAAGGTCACCATAGCTTGCTAACCCATTAGTCCAGCTTTGTAGTACACGGGTCCCTCAGGCAATGGTAGTGATGGCTCTACCTTGCTAGAGAGCAAAACAAAACCCATTTTCCAACTGCTATTACTGGCACACTGTTAACTTGGGTATGAAATCACTACTAGTGCCAAGATCTGACTTCCAAATGAAAAAGAACAGCAGCACAACTTCATTCATGAAACGTGCTTCTGATGACTGTTATTGTTTGAAAACTCGTGCCACTGACAGCGTATGTATCGTCAAGCAACTATTCAGCAAGTATCATTTTAACGGCAGAATCGGATTTCTTTTAAGAAAAAAAACAAAGGATAAAGTATTATTTTAAAGCCTATTTATTATCAGGATATTATTCACATTTGTAATAATTATAATTTTTTATTCAAAATTAGTTGGGTTTTTTTGCAGAAGCTCATGTAAGCAGCTTTTTAGCTCCACCAAGACCCTGAAATAAAGCTACCAATTGTTTCTTGAAATGACATCTCAGTTTGATTAACCAGTGATTGTTTCTTAATTGGATAGGTGGTTGGTTGGATTGATTTAATCCATCAACCTCTGAGTCATATGAGGTCACCAACAATGCTTTTAGCCTTCTGTTATTCTCCATTTAGGAAAAGCCACAGTTAAACTATATGTTGTAGCCCGCTGCGCGAAGGGAGACAGAAAAAATATATATATTTTGGTGTGGAAAGCTCCAAGAGTAGAAATTACAGCCCTGCAGACCAGCATGTGTATATTCAACTTCTGTATTATGTGTAGAACCTGTGACCTTTCCACAGCTCACCGACAACATATCTGACCTCCTCATTTTAAGCACCACTTAACTGGAAGGCACTATATAAGCTGCTGTATGATCAGCACTTAAAACTACAGTTTTAAAGGAAATTTACACACGCGCCCAAGCATACAGAGGAATTCAACCGAGTCAGTACTGAGAATAAAAGTTTTAGACATGTTCATCTTAACCTTAGCTGTCTTTGCTCTTTGAAAAGAATATCCTATTCAGGGGAATTTCCATAAAAAAAAAAAAGATCACTTGAAATAAGTTACATTCCTTGCATCAGCATTATCCTCCTCTTTTCACTCCGGATACTTTGACACTTTGTGCAAACTTTTGAACTCATTTGACTTGAAGGTTTTTGCTTTTTCAAGCCAAGCTTGCATTATTTCCTATAAAACTGACTTGACTTACAAATTGTGGATAGCAATTGTAAACAGAGCTCTCAGTTTTCTACAGTGTTAACCACGTGGCCACACTTCCGTGTCTTTATGTATAACAGCAAACAAACCCAACACCCCTCCTATACTTGCTCCTGCTTCTTTATGTTTGAACCAATTAGAAAACTGGGAAACCACCTTTTGATTTGAAACAAGATGAAACGAAAGCAAAAGACCCTGAAAACCAGCTTGAAAAACAGCCTGGCATGTGTAAAAATGAGTGTGACAAGAGCGAGAGCCCAACTAGCTATCCGCTGAATAGCTTAGTTCACCAGGCGTCTGCTACACGAGAGAATGAACGGCTTCGGGGGCTGAAAAACTTCAGCTCGCCCTTCCTCTTATGAGCCGGAGCCTCCTTTCACTCGTTAGAGCTGAGGAATTCCCAAAGTTTGCTGAAGCGCGAACGATTGGGAATGTGCCACTCTGTCCCTCTTGCAGGAAAAATCGTGATCAAGCATTTTTTGCAGAGGCTCTTGAACCGGAATGAACCGCCAGTGACGCTGATGAAACAGGCCTAACAGGGCTTGTAATGTACCCTGTGGCTGGAGAAGGGGAGAGGTGAGGCCCTGATGAGTTTATGCAAACTGCGCAAGTGATGTCTTTGCTTTGAAGTCCTCAGAGCTCCACGTGCATCGCTTTGCCCTGTGGTAAGACAGTCTGAGTAAGCACAGATTAATAGAGCAAGCTAATCCCATTGACAAAGAGGTCACTACTAGCAGACAGATGCCCCTCCCCCAGCTCTGTTCCAACACTGTGGGCCACAAAGAGTAAAGAACTACAACCGGACAACCCCTCTGAGTACATCCATTATAGAGATCAGTTCACAAAAATCACACTGCATGATGTGTTTTCCAATTCCAGTCTGCTGGATAGTTTTACAATATCTAACAAACATTGTCTAAACTTCTTATACATGAGCTAAATGTTGAAATCAATAGGACGTTATAGCTAAGTTTTGCTTAGGTGTCATAAAGATAAAGGTCTATTTCTTTGGCGCTTTGCCTTCCTAAGCTTTTTTTTTTTTCCTCCCCTAAGAAAAAAAGAACAAACTAATGCCTTAAATTGTTGGAGGCATTTCATGATTAATCAATTTGTCAAAGCTACAACCTATTTCAGCTGTAAGCTGACTGTGAACATCGATTTCCTACTGCTGAAATCAGCTCAGCCTTCCCTTCCGCTCAATTTTCCAACATGTTCAGGAGAGGAATTTTAGATGACATAACAGAAATGTAATAGCTTGACCGCGCCGCGTGTCAGAGCCAAGACAAGTTAGGTCTGGTTAAAATGGGATGCCAAATCTGATTTACTTATTAGCACTCATCCGCTGACCTGATGTTTTCTGAGGCAAACAGCCCAGCTCATAACCACCAAAAACCGTGTTTTTCGCCCGCTTTTAACTGAGACATTTCAGAGCAGATTACAAAATGCATGATGGGACTGAGCAGGCCAGCGGTTATAGGACATTCTTTGAAAGCTTTCGGGGTTTGGTCTAGACAGGTTGTTTTGTATATATTAAAAAAAAAAAAACAGTGCAAAGAATTCATAAAGCACCCTCGGCTCTGAGTACAAAATGAACATTCACATCCAGGGACACAATTCTGCAAAAACACAGGAGACAATTTTCATTTCAGCTCTTCCTCATATCCTCTCAACACAGATAAAATCTTTTCAGATTTGTCCTCAGCTGTTCAAGACTTCCCAAAGTCTCCTCTGCAAACACTAACTTGTGTGTCTGTGGTCTTGGATGGCTGACCCTCCTGTTGCCACCCTGGCCCCCGTCATGTGACTCACTCCCTTCGTTCGTCGCTCAGCAACACGCTGCAGGATGTCGGGGAGCAGGTCCTCCCTGGGGCCCCGTGGGAGTGTCTTTTAAGAGCTATCTCCCCTGGCTGCCAGAGAGGGAATTCTCTCCACTTTAACACCCTCCTTGACTCGGGCCTCCTCTCTAAAGGGCCTGGGAGCTTTGCAGGAGAATGCCTCTGCGTTGGTTTCCACTGCACTCTCTATCTCTCTGCAGGCCGCTCCTCTGGAAATATTCATGAATTTACAGGTACATAATTGTCCATGAAATGTACTTTGGGATGCTGCCTAGACTCGAGAACTTGCCGCTTTCCAAATGACTACTGTTGCAGGAAATTATTCAGACAGAGAATCAATTGGCAATTTTATCTAAGCCCATAAAGTAGGCCCTGAGATTTGATTTAGCATTAAGTAGAATTAGAACATTTGGCGATGTGAGTTAACTGCAGGCAGAGAAGGATTCCCCACCCATGCCGACATAATAGTGACATCCCGTGATTTGAAGCCTCTTATAACCACATAATCGAAAAAAGGCAAACACGAGTGAAAATTCAAACAATATGTGCGTCTGACTTTCATGTCATGGCACATTTAAGAGGGCTCAGTGTAGCGGCCGAGCACACAGAACCAAATGCACAACCCAGCTTTCCCCGTAACCCAAGACAGGTGGAAACCACAAATCACAAACTGTAAAATAGCACCAAAATATTTCTGTTATCGTCTCTGAGCTGCTGACAGCCTATGCATCTTCATTCTCATTGTGCTTCAGCATGCTTTTTGCCAGCTCGATAACAACATTTAGCAGTCTGCATCTGCTCCAATAATCCATCACAGGACCCAGATGATTGAGGCGTATGAAAACAGGAACTCGTCATCACTGATACAGTAGTTCTTGTCGTGACAAATGGAATATTGTGCTGTACACACTTTATCTAACACCCCAGAGAAGGAAACAAATCGAGTCGTACTTCCCCATGTTGTGAAAAAGTTCAAAGAAAAGAGAGGTCATGTAGATATTAAAGGGTAACGTTCAGTTGAACCTGGACTAAAACAACGAAGGGATTTTCTTGGATTGCTATTTATATTGAATATTGAACTGTTGGTCTTGTTTAATCTTAAAAGTCATAAATAGTCAAGTACTCAGAATTAAATGAATGAATTTAAAAAGATCAGTTGCCCATACATCTGTGAGGGTATGTAGTCTAGAAGCAATAAGTGGAGGAAAAGCAGGAAAAGATTGCAGGAATAAACTTGAGCGCGCCAGCATGGCCAGATGGTCTGAGACGGCGGTTGAGAAAACTCCGGTCTTACCTGCTGATTTTGGAGTGAACTTGTCCCTGTTGGCAGCGCACACAGCCAGGAGCCGATAGCCCAGGTCCAAGTCAAAGCCCTGCTGTGCTGCTACGCGGCTAACCACCTGAAAACAACAACAGCATGCAGCACAGAGTCAGCATGGCCTGAGGTTTGTTTTCTCTGAAGAAAAAGCTGAATGACACCAAGTCTAAACCTCCTTTATCTCTCAGAAAACTTCACTTTGTAAGCATTATGATAGCTTACACCTACATATAGGTCAATAGAAGAGAGTAGAGGTCAGCATACAGTGCTGAATAGGGACATAACTGAAGAAAGGTGTTTCTGCAGGCTGTTTCATTTTATTTCCAGCTCACAAACAACATTCTAAGAGTAGTTTTGGGGAAATTTGCATAAACTCAATATTTCCCTTTTTCTCTAGCAGGGAGTTCCTAAAAAGGCCAGCTGAATAACAGTGGGGGCAACTTGTTCCAAGCCCACACAAACATTTAATGTGCTTATTTTCCAAACAGAAAGTGTTTACATTTTTGATTTACCATCTGCAGCGCCATTTGCTTTGACATCCACATACAGAGAGAGCATCACGGCATCATGCACATGCCTCCTTTTATGCACTCCAGTGCAGCAGCTGATGGCAACAAGCTTTGTTTTCACGATAAATATTGTAGATCACCACCATAATCTCCTCAGTTTTTTTCTTTCCTTCTCCTAAAATTTTCACAAAATGTTACTGAGATTGAATCTTTAAAATCCTGCAAACTAACGACAGACAAATAGCACTCGCAAAGCTATACGACTGCAGCAGTATCTACTGAATACAGATCTGTGCTGGGTAGTTAAATACACCACGGGACTGCTTTTCCCAGAATCTGACTGTTAAAGGATAACCTCACTACAAGTTTATCAGTTCCATATGAGTAAGTGGACAGCAAGATGAGGAAAAAAAGATTGCCTCCAGTCCAGAGATGCCCACTGAGAGGAAACATTAAGAGCAGCATCAACATGCCACAGGAGGCCGTGTAAATCACCCTTACATCCCACATGTTGCTTTGATTCGCTGTCATCATTATCAGCTCAAAAAGAGCCACTCAAATCGTTTAGACCTTTAGGACATACTAAGGTCTGCGTGGACCAACGGGCCCCACTAGATTCCCCTCGCTGGCTGGCTTTTCATAGCAGCGATCCCGCTGTCACACTCCAAACTTCAGTACAAGCCCTGAGGTAGCACTGCTGCTGGTACCATATCATTATCTTCTGTAAGTATAGTCTGGACGTGACACCAAAACAGATTATGTATATCTGGCCTTTATTTATGGGAATCCCCCATTAAGAAGATGAAATATAGAGTACAGGCTGCCTAATTAGAATCTAAACTTGCGAGGGACATTTAAATGGTATTTTTAGTGTAAGAAGTTACAGTTCTAATTTCAGGACTTTAATTGTACACGGTCAGTGGAGTTGTGGTGAGCTGTCTACCATAAGGCAATCATCTGAGCAGGCACTGCAAGGCTTGAAAGCAGTGAATTGTTAGTAAGCTGTACATTTTTCTGTAGTTTCAAGCTGGATAAAATGCATCTTTTTGTTAAATTTGCGTGTTTTTTTTTGCCCCTCTTAACTTTTTGGGAGATTACTGTTAAAATCATGAAAACTATTTCAAACAAACTCTTAAATATATCAACTTGAAATGAGCTTAAAAAAATCAATGCTGCATCACACTTGAGTATTATTTATCCTCAAGTCATTAAAAATAGTTTTTTTTGTAGTTATAACGTGATAGCTTAATTGATTAGTCTTTTTTGCAGCGTGTGTATTTCATTTCAAGAAAAAGCAATTCAACATCAAACAGAAGCTCCAGTCATAATTAAACACATAAAGCCTCATTAACTCTTACATTGAGATTAATTAAAAGACTAGTTTTGAGTACCCGTGCCCTGTTTTGAATACTGTATTACCTAATAAGTCTTTTATTTAAAAAAAAAAAAATCCTTTTAAGGCCAAATATGGTTTGTAATTTCCCGTTTTTCTTTTCTGGCTCGTACAGCAGGAAATTTCTGCAAATTTTATCGCCTGCAGAAGAGAATCTTTTGCAGTGTTGTCACTCACCAGTGTTTAAGTACAAGCACGCAGGCAAAACTGTAAAGTGTTTACCATTAAAGTCTGAGACCAGGTAATTTCACAATCACATCAGATTCTCTGTGCACCCTCCCAGTGTGGTTCACACTGAGGTTTACACAACCTATAAACTAACAGGAAAAGCTTTGAGATTTTCACGGCGGGAAACAAATTGAACTGGCGAAATGGAGGAGAAGGCACCTGCTGCTGCACATTAAAGCAGGAACGCAATCACTTGAATGGAGGGACGTGTCACAGTAGTTTCACTGAGGTCCACAAGCACAAGCCTCTCGGGCTTCTTCACCTGCTGCAGCCGAGCTGGCTTGATGGGGATACAAATTACACTTAACAGGAGTGTCTGTTATGTAATGCTGGAGGCAGCATGTTAAAGCACAGTCAGGCCCACTGTGACAGGTGATTGATACACCCACTGTCTATTCACTGTTCTTTTGGCTGTTCTTTCTCTTGGTACTTGATTAGCTAAATTTGGAGTCAGTGCATCAGCTCTGAGAATTAAAGGAACTGTTTTTGTAACAGTCACTGGTGAATGTTGGTTAAAAAGTGGCAGAGGGCACTTGCTATTAGCTACAGCTATAGTTATACTGGTTTTGATGATGGCAAAATGTCATTAAAAAACCCCAAAACTTGAAATTTCACAAAGCACAAATCTGCCTATGTATGTGCCTTGTATGGTTCATATATATATTTATATAGTATTTGAGAAAATACAGCTATATACCAAATAATAATATAAAAGTGCTATTTCTTGTTAGCTGTCCTAGTTGTTCCTTACACATCTAAGCCAGCATAGGCGAGTGCCACAAATTACAAAGTACACAGGCCGTGTAAGCAGTGTGTTAAGTTTATCTTTCAAATTCTATATGTAATGCAAAAGAAAACCAAAAACACAAAAATATAGCTAAATGGACAGTTTTTCAAGAGAAATTAGCCTACTATATCAGTTTACCATTATCATATAGAGCTACATTTGCTAAGTGGCTAAGGGTTATAGGTTTAAACACCTATGTAGTTCCACTTTTAGGTGAAAATCTTAAAAGCAGTACTTAAAGCACTACATATGGATTGAACTAGTGGCTTGAAAAGTTTGGATACTCTGTCAGTGCTCTCGCACAGAAACAAGCAAATAATTCATTGCTAACTTTCAATCCAAAATTAAGCTATAATTTCCAGTGGAGCATTTTATTAAATGAACATTAAACTCACTAGTATAAACGATATTCATTCAGGGTTAAGAACTTAGCTCTTGACATATTGGCACAACATTGCAGACACCATTGCTCTCTGTGTCTGATTAATTTAGTTGAAAATGTACAAACCCTGACCACTTTGGGCTAAATGCTTTCTCCAGAAGCCGTAATTTCAGATGTCATAGGATGGTAATTATTCAATCAATCAAAAACCCATAGGCATTTGGTAAAGACACACAAGACAGATTGAGAACTGATTGCTTTGTGGTTTGAGAATGTTTCTGACTTTGTGTCAGAAACATTCAAAGGCTGTAAGTAAAGCCACAGAAAGGTGGCTAAATGGGGAGTAGTTTCTACAAGGTTAAACACATTTTAGATCTTCAGTGACCTCACGGATGATCAGCAGGCTAAACGTGAGTACTCTTACATCCCTGAGGAGGTTATGGAAAGAGTCCAGCAGTTGTTCAAGCGGCTTGTTCCTCATCCTTGAAATTCTGAACATGAGATTATGGAAGGTGCTCGCGACTGGTGACTTACCGTTAGGCATCCCATCAGGCTTTGCTCGAAGGGGCGCTGGAAGGCTCTGGGGTCACCACACCAGTCCAGCAGCTCGGTGGCCGCTGTTTGGAAATTTGCTGGATTTTGTAGGTGCTATGCAGAAGAGGAGAAACATGGGAAACAATGTAATTCCAGTAATATTCAAACACTTAAAGAAAGTAGGACAGATAACAGGTAATTGCTGTGAGTAATAAGCATTAAATAAAACAATAAAACAAATAAGATGTTATGCTAGAAGCATGACAGTAAAAATTGCAATGAATTTGTGCTGTCCTCTATGTTTATTTAGTCATTATTAAAATGTATTATCTTATTAGAATTAATTAAAAGCATTTGCTCTTTTAAAATGTGTGCAGTTACATGTTTTCTCACCTGCTCTGAAAAAAAAAATCTAACCAGCTTTTAATATTTAACTTTGAATTATGAGCTCTTGGAGTTAAGCAAATGAGAACAACATTTATATGACCAACTTTTCAGAAATGTTGCTTATGATGCTTTGATGATTAATTATGTTGAATGGTTTAAAATATTACCGCTCTGGGCTGATAGTATGTCCCAGTTACACTCAGCCACTATCTCAGGTTTCTGTACCACCTTCTTGCAATAAATCTTCCCTGTATGGCTGCATGAATACACAAGGAAGCCCTTATTTCAGTAGCCAACCCTGGGATGTTCTCTGACTTTATCTGACAACAAACTCCTTGACCTACAGACACCCTTTTATGGCATTCATTCCCCTCCTGCAGCCAGCACTAACCTGCATTGTCTGTATTGCTGTAGAGCGGCACAGAAAACTGAAAAAGGACCTCTCTGGGTCTCCATATCAGCCTCACTGTTGGTCATTTCTCCTCTAAAAGCTTTCAAACCTCAATACAAATCACTTTATACATAGCAGAGCAGATGCACCACCACCACCACCACCACTCTGCAGTAATCTGTTGCCTTTGGAAAGATTATGCACACAAGCCTTTGTAGTGCACTTGTACAAAACAGGAACAAATGGACTCCCACTTCATGCCATCAAAGGTAAATAGAGCAGTTTGTCAGCTTAAAGTGAATGGCTGCCGTCCTAATACATCGGCGTGCTTTGATTTCACTGTCAGAGAGAGAAGAAGAAGAGGAAGTGACAGGGGTACAGTCACTGCTGTGCAGTGCTTTTTTCTCGCTTGCTCTTTAGGGGGCAGCAGAGGTTAGGATTTGATAAGGCTGCTTTCATATCAATTTACAAAGCTGGTGTTTGACAAGCAGTGGATGAAACCAGTCTTGTTTATTTCATACTCTGTCCAAGACTGTTCCCTACTCTTGTGCTATGTCTTTGTTGGGGGAGACTAAAACGAGATGTGGTGGGGTAGCAGAGCATTCAAATTCTCCTGGTGGATAAAAAAAAGTCTCCTGGAGAAACACACACACATCCCCAGATGCTAAATTTAGATGAGTCTGGAAGCTAGACAACACACGCAATCAGTGCACCAAGGATGGAAAGAGGGAGGAAAGGGGGAGGGAGGGCGAATATGTAGAGGGAAGGAAAAAAAATACACACCACCACTTGGGCTTGAAGTGATTACTGTTCTTTGCACTCAGAACAATTGGTCCCACCAGTGTGGCTGTCACACGGAGAGCTTGGCACTACCACGCCACAGATGTTCCCCTTTCTCTGGCCAAAACCCACCAATCAAACCTAAACTAGTGGCCAAGAGACCCTCTCACACTCTCCTATCCCTGTCCCCTGGGTAAGAATGATCCTCCAACACGTACACTCTTGTTAATGCTCGATTCAGTTCAAGGGAAACAAAGAGAGACGGCACTTTCAGAGTCCTGAGAACACAGCTTTTTTTCTTCAGACACAACTGGCCTTTGCAAGCACATCTGGATATAACTTATAATATGTATCTGTACTTAAACTGGCATCACAAGTGATCGGGCAAAGACACTTTCCGTTCAGAATCGCAGTTCTTAGTTTGTTGCTGTTGTTGCTCTACATTCATTGACACCTCCAGAGCACTGAAAACACGTTAATGGAGACAATTAACACTGGAAAGAACACAGCGGCAGACAGAAACAGCTGCACAAGCAGTGTAGGAGCAGTACGGAGAGGACAGTCCTCCAGTTTGTCTTGAAATATTGCCGCTAAGAATGTGAGGAAGTGTTCCTGCGGCGAGAGGATGGTTCATAGTTTCTGGCGAACCCCTGTATGTATCAGCGAGAGGAGAGTCTGACAGCAAGCTGGCTTCCCCACCGTGAGAGGAAAATACTGTCTCTGAAATAGATACCAACATTATCAGGCGAGCCATCTTCCCCAAAGTGCTCGCAATGGTGCAATTCTGAGATGCAGGAGGAAAACAAACAGTCTCGGAGAAAAAAATGTGTTGGGGGGAAAAAAAAAATCAGATAACTGTTTTTATATATCACTTTTTAAGCATACTTGTCTGTTTGGAGGTTAAACAAGTGAACATTTGTTTTTCTTTGTCACTTTCAAATAAATACAAATATATATATTTATATTCTAGGGTTATATTGTACCACCATCTCAAGTATTTTGTCTATGTCTTTGTAACCACCCAAAAAAGCAAAAAGACCTGAAACAGGCAAATTCTCACATCTGGAAGCTGTTTTCCTAAATTCGCCTTAATAAATAATAACCAAAACAAATATTCAGTCTTGCTGAGTAAATTTCTGTCTGCCAACTTATTAATTAGTCCCTTATCTTTCCCATTAGCTGCATAACCTGAAACCAAAACAAAGTCACTCATTTTAAAGTCGGATTTAGCGCACTGTGGTAAAAAAAAAGAAAAAGAAAAAAGAAGATAAAGAAAAAACAAACAAGTGTTTGGTCAAGTTTGTTTAAAAATCATATTATTGCAATTTTACAACAAGACAGTAATTTAAAAATTACCACAGTAATGATTTTCTGATTTAACTTTCAACCCGTGATTCAATCAGGTTGACAGATTCCAATTTCCTCCACTTTATCATCGGGCTCAGCAGTAATTTATCATTTGAGCAACAAAATCAATTTGTTCCCCTGTCCGCTGCACTGGCTGGGAGTATTCAGAGAGACATGTCACATCTCCCAGAAAACAACAACACAATGGAGGAGCCTTCATTTATATTCCTGCTCCAAGTCAGTACTGCCTTCGAGATGCCAAATTTCAGCATGTGCACACTTTCAATTAAAGCAAACAGCTGGATTGGTTTACAATATTTCCTTAATTATTTTAATAGCTTGGATATTGGACAATGGGGAGCAGGGGGAGAAGATAGTGAGTTAATTGTTCTGATCTCCCCTGATGATCATCTTTGTGTGCGGGGAGGAGAATAGACGGTTGGCTGAATGGGCTCACTGCTAGTCTAATTGGCAGGACATAAATGGTATTTATTATGCGGGCCTTCCAAACCCTGATTGTCTGCGGCACAAAGCTGCCTCTATTAGCAGGGTGCTGGCTCTTACTGGTTGGTTTGAAATGACCCAGCGCTTAACCATTTATTAGTTGGACTGAAGGCCTCCTTGTACACCATGGATCTCTCTAATTGGCATGTTTACCCATGTGCTGCTTTCCTGGGTGCTAACATTGGGATGTATTTGTTTAAATTTTTGACTTGAGGGGTCAATACATTTAACCCCACAGCATTTGGGATTGTGTAAACTACTCTCAGACAAACACAAGTTCCTTTTCAAGTTCTGTGAACTTCCTTTACAGACCAATTCACCAGCTATTAGTAATACAGCGCTTTAATAGAATCAATTTTCACTCCTCTTACAAGTAAAGGAGGGGAAATTGAATTATTTAATAGCCTGCTGTGAAGAAGGTAACCAGACTGAAGACAGAGATTGTTTACCTCTCATCTCTCGCTGTACCTTATTACTTAAGAACAAAAGGCCTGTTTCTACACATAGAGAAGCTGCGCTCTGTTTACTCCCCAAATGCTTGCCCTGTCTCTCTATCCGCCTCACTTTGCCTTATTCTCGGATAGCTGGGAACTCCCTGCACTGGGTAAAGCAGTTTACCACATCCACATTTGCATTTAAGTGCAAGAAGCCCCCATACATTGTCCCCCGAAGGCTTTCTGATGTACTTTTCAAGGAGGTGGACCTCGGCAGCACAGAGCCCAGAAACAAAATGGACCAGCAGTTAAGAGAAGAGATCAAAGGAAGATCCCTGTAGCCTGGGGTTACACAAGTATGCCTGCCTAATTCTGCCAAAGATTCGTCCTGCAGTAAATGGTGCTGAGAGGAGAACAAAAGGACACGCTGGAAGTCAGCAGCAGTGGAGGGAGAAAGCAGGGCGATGACGGGGGAGGGAGGGGAGCCTCTGCTCTTTGACCCCAGTCGGTAACCTGAGTCACACCAGAGTCCTGATAATAGGAGCTGAACAGATTAGTCACTTAACTGTGGCCAAACAGGAAGATAGAGAGGCAGTCTCACCGTGGATGTGACTCACTACATGTGTGTACTTGGAAAGGTGAACAGTGGTGGTGGGCTTTTGTTTTCCCTGCTTGTTTTTTTTCCCCACTGATAGCAGCAAAAAGTCACATATCAGAAATGTAAGCAACAGCCCAATACACTACTAACTTACCGAACACACTTTAGCCTGAAGAGTTTGAATGAACTATAAAGCCACATTACTGTTAACAGACCACAACATGATAATCAAAAGGTTTACTTATTGGCTAATAATTCTTTTGTAAACCATTTATGTAATTTATCTGTAAAACTGCAGCTAATGTTTATAATATACCGTGCAGTGTATTTATACAGTTTTCACTGATGTGTATACTTGTTTTTAAAAGCATATAAACAGACAGGGCTGTGCTGTAAATCACATGAATGTGAACCTGGAGGCTGCTGCTTGCGCGCTGTTTCACCCACCATATACTTTCATATTCACTAGCAGTTTTTTGGGTCGAGGGGCTAAAAACATTGGATTCCAGTGCACCCCTGCCCTATATTAACCCACATTTAAAAAGACAGAAAAAAAGGGGGCCCTCTCACAAAATCAAGGAATAAGTCACACTATTGCAAAGATGCCAAAGGACACCTTGTGTAATACCTATGACACACTAGTGACTTTGACTAAATCTTTATTTTGCTCGCTTTCAACTTGGATCCATTTTTACTGTTAGCAGTCACTAAATATTGTGTGTGTGAGTGTGGGGTGAGATTTTCATTAGCGGGGCACGACAATTAAGAGTTTTACAACCACTGGACTAAATGGTTGTAATCGAGGCCCTGGTAATGAGAACCGACTCATTTACAAAATGACTGGATGATTTACTAACCATTAACAAATATAGTACAAGCACACATGTGTGTACATAAAGCTAACTTTTCATACCGCTCAGTCTACAGTATATCATTTAAAAGCTGTCATTTTATATTTAAAAATGAACAAATACACTAACAGTGACTTGTAAATATTATTTTCTATCACTTAATTATTTGTGGAATAAGTTATTAAATATCAGTATGTAGTTTTTAAAAATTTTAAATATAATGTTAATGTCTACTGCCTTTTACAGCAATGAGAGCCAACACCTTCTCACCTGTTTGATACACTGCAGACGGTCATTGGTCTGCTGTATGTGTCTGTCCATCGACGGTATCGAGTTCATGTTGATTGTCCCTCTTTGGCCTCTACCTGCCAGCCATTAAACTGGAGAGTTCTGTAACAGAAACACAGACAAATGTTAAGGCTCACCTCTTCCAAGGGAAGCTGCCAATTCCATCACCACCAGGATATTGCTGTTATAGTGTGTTTGTGTGTGTGTGTGTGTGCTGGGTGCTGCGAGCTGAGCAGGGAGATATTGATTTGGCAGGTGACAAGCACCTCAGAGAGCCCAAAGGATGACATTCCTCTCAGCTCCAGTGACACCCTTAACAAGCCCTGGCGGTTGCCCCGAACGGTGCCATACACCTTTGGAAATGACACACTGGACGTAGACAGGATGTCTGACTGTGTTTAAAGCACCTTGGGGTGAAAATGAACAGAGGTAGAGGGGGACACACACACACACACACACACACACACACACACGCTCAGTCGTAGCACCTCAGTCTGTCAGCATTACCTCAGAAAACTGCACGAAACCCTTCCATCCTAGCCTGTGAGAACATTAACTTGGCATGTGGTTCTCTGTTTACATTACTTAGCCATTATGTAATCTTTGGTTAACAATTATCTGTACCCTGGGCCCAGACTTGCTCTACATTTTACTCCCCTCTCTCCTCCTCCCTTCTCGCTCCAGCTACATACGAGTTCCTCTAACAAAACCCCTTACAGCGCACTATTGATTTTAGAGTAGCAGTATATAGAAAACCTTTATTCTAAGAGAATAATTTTTTTATGGACGGCAAACAACGGGGCTGCGAGCTGACATGCTACATACTATTATCACAAGTTAAAAAGTATCACCGGCTACATTAAAGGTTATCAATTTCGCCTCTAGGGAGTTTAATTTAACGTTGCATTCAGTGTCAAATAAATATTACACAAGGCTGTCGGCCATAACTCGTAGTGACCCGCAGCTTGAAGTGGAAGGTTTAGTGAATTAATAAGCGCGTTTATGGGTGGTGAGAAGTGTAACCTCCATCTTCTCCCCCGCCTCACTCCCCCTTTATCTCATCCTGTCTCAATCTTTCCTTCTAGCTACTGCAGGGGCATCTCGTCCTGCGGTGCATCATCTCTCACTCAAACACTCTTTCAGACCCCTCCCTCTCCACGCCATCCTTCTCCATTACCATCACACAGTGAGAAATTTCGCCGTACAAAGTACCTGAGAGATGAGAGAGCGAGGGGAGGAAAAAAAAAAAAGGAGAGCGAGAGAGAGAGGAGGCAGCATGCTGCACCATACTGATAATGCTCACTTAGGGGTCTCTAGCTGGATTTAACGGCAGGGCCAGTAATCTACTCCACTAGACAGCTAAAGAGCTTTTATGCTACCTATTGGAGCTGCTCATGCCTGTACTTGAGAGGAGAGAAGGGCACGCGAGTGCATTCCTCTCCATAAATTAGAAAGCTCATAAAGAGGGGGGGGTCCGAGTATTTTTTCCACCCCTCTTTGCAGATGGAAAGTATTTTGTTTGTTGACATTTCTGATGTTCTGATGTCTCACAGAGCTCTTAGACTTAACGAATGGATGCCTCAGTTGAAACATTTGGAGTGGGGGTGGCACCATCCAAAATCACCATCAAAACTCATTTGATGGTGATTTTGGTCATTTAGCATAAAAAAACCCACTGAGCATGGGTTTAAGTGACTTTCAGACATCGACAGCTTAATCAAATGACATTCAGAATTTGATAACATATGGTCACGGATACTCCTGTCAAACAACAGCTTCCTTAGTGATAACACGTTTTATACATCCCTCAGGTGTTTGCTGCTATAACACTCTCCTCAGTCACCTCCTTCTGCCAGCTTATAGTGAGCTGATCCTTGGCAAGGGTGTCCCCGGACCACTGTGCCCCTCAGCCACCAGCAGGTGTCTCCCTGGCCCTTCAAAGGCCTGGCTAGTGGCACAAAGAAGGCGGAGCAGTGTTGCTTTAAGCCTTTACAAGCTCTACAAATCCTCAGCTGCTGCTTCCTAACAGGGCCCACTCAGCCCGGCACTGCCTGTCTGACCTTGTGGTTATTGATGAGCGAGTCGACCTGCTCCCTCCGACTCTCTCTCTTTCTCTTCCCTCCTGCCCTTCCCCTTGCTCTCGCTCTCTCACTCGTACTCTCTCTCTGTCATCTCTCTTACCTCCAACAGTGAGTTAAAATGAGGGGAAAGAAAGGTTGGGCTGCCATTCACCTCCTCCGTTTTTTGTAACCGGTTAAACACACGGTGCAGGAATGGTTGTAATCTTTCCACCCCGTAAAGCCTGCGTGTGCACACATTTACATGCATTTTCTTCCTAAGATAATTATATTTTTTTTAAATGGCATGGCAGTGTTGAGGTGTAATTTAATTTTCAGATATTCACTTGTTCTAATTAAACACTAGTCCTTTGTTATATCTTTGATGACTAACAAGAGCCAATTTACAGATTAAACCCATGATGCTATGGAGATATGACAACAGTGGCAATTATGAGCCTGCCTCTATTTACAAGCTCTCGTCTATCTTACAGATGCTATCGCTTATTATTTTCTCTGTGCTGCTACCTTTACGTGACGTTATTTGCCTTGATTCAGATAGTAGCTCCAGCAATCCTGCCTGACACTTCTGAGCGTGTGAGGGGAAATCGCTGCAGATATGTGCCTTACTTGAGCTTAATTTACTGCAAATTGCACAGCAGGCGTTACACAACAAGTTGAGAGCTGTGGATTCCTGCACAACAAAAGACTCATGGGGGTGGGGGGTGCTGGAGAGTGGGACGAGAGCAGGGAGACCCGCTTCCCTCGCCTATTCAAGGGGGAGCTAAAATATATGTATTGAGTGGGAGCTGTAATAAAACGAAACGGGTGAGGAGATGCAGGCTGGGAACAAATATGAAAGGCAGTGGAGTATGGCGGCAAGGCGATGGAGCACCACCGGAGGATTGGATGAAATTATCTCTTTATAATCAGGGGGCTTCTGCATGGCTGCCTCCTCCATTGCCCAGTGACAGATGAGGCCTACCTCTTCAGATGGGCTTTTCACAGTGCTATCAGCCCACCTCTAGGGTAAAACAATGTTTTTCTTCCCCCCCGTAACACTACTTTAAAGCATTGTTTTCGCACGGCACCCCACGGAGAAAAGGACCGTCTCCTGTCAGACAGGGTCCATGTTTGTCTCATTACGTGATCGTGTTACGTAAGTGTACCTTGAAAAGGGCTGCAGATTTAATTTGATGACAAAACTGTGCCACGGGAAGGGCTGGAAGAGGGTGACGCTAAACAATGTTGAACGAAGACACTAAAGCGCAACATTATCTGCGATAAGTAAGAGGGAATTGCTTTTTGAACTGTCACAATCGCACAGTTTGGAATCTAAACATTATTTCAGACACCCAAAAACCTAACGCTGCATCTTCAAAGAGAGTTTCGAGCTTGTTAATGTAACGTAGATGAGTTGCGCGCCTCTGCTCTGCAGGATAAAAACAGTCGGAGAGGGAGAAAAGTAGACAATGATTAGCTTTATCCCGCCATCACAGCAGAACAAATGGATCACGAACCCGCTCCGCTTTACACAGCCTCTCAACTGAGCTGTTGAGGCGCAGGGAAGTGGTAAACAGATTTAATTTATTCATATAAATGGCTTGTGAACCAAAACAGTCAGGCCACTCTGGGAGCGAGCAGTCTTGTTAAAGGATATTTCCAGTTTATTACATTTCTTATTTCCGTAGTTTTGGCCATTGCTCGTGATAATATTGTGCTCGCCAAAGTAATTGCTAAGATCTGGAAGCACAGTGACAATGCAACCACAAAGTGCGATAGTGCAAGAAATAAGATGTCAGACAAGTCGACAGGCCATCAATTCAGAAGGATTATTTGAAGGTAATAAAGTGTGCATACCTATGATATGGATTAGAGTGTTTTACTTCACAGAGAAAACAGCACATATAATGCAAGAGCAGTGAATCAAAGCTGAACTGGGACATCAGTTACTAAACTATGATGGATGCTGATAACACACCGGCGGGGTAATAATTTTAGCTCATCTGGAAGTTTGCTTAAAATCTTTACAATCACCTGAGAGCTTTTCCTTCGTGCCCTCCTGACTCATGTGCCACATTTGAATGGAGACATTTTTCTGAAGCTTATCTCCCGAGGCACTCAAAAGTATTCATCGACATGAAAAGGTGAGAGAGTGAGTGCGGCTACAGGTGTAGAAAGACAGCAAACCACGGTGGCTACCGTCCCGACCGCACACACACACACACACACAAGCACACAGGTTTTCTCACCTTCCCTTGAGTGCTGGGCCGGCATCATGATACCATAACAACACCCTCAGTCACTCGTAATGTGCTTTACAACAACACTACAGGCAGGGTGTTACACCTCCGCAGAGCAGTGTGAAACACCCCCCTCTCCTCAACACACACCAAAACACATGCACACACACACAAACACACGCGCCGCTAATCGAAAGCTACTAAGCTAAGCACTGCTGACACTATTAAATCTAAACAAGGTGGCCTCAGTGAAGAAGTCAGCGTAATTCTCATACCTTATGGGGACATGTCAAGACTCAAGGTGATCACGTCTCCGTGAGTCATCTGTTGTAGGTGAATTAGGCAATAAAGGACTAATCTGCACCATCATTGACTAGGGGTCTGTTGTTTGCAGCACTTGCTTAAGGGTGATAAAGATGAGGGAGTAGGAGGAGAGAAGGAAGAGGAGGAGGAGGAGGGGGAGGAAGCATCTCTTCACCCTCATGATTTTAATGAGCTTTGATTCCGAGATATGTCTTGTTTTCTTCCGACTGTCAGCTGAGGCCGGCGTGAAAGCTCTCCTTTAATTATCTCAACATTGTAGAGAACACAGTTTTTT
>VOQK01026534.1:8819-28516 GCA_015052645.1 Benitochromis conjunctus
TCCATCTTAAATCAAACGAGCCGGCTGCTCAACCGTCTCAAATTTCCTCGCAATCATTATGTATGTCTAAACTTTGGGTCATTCAGTTTTAATGCTAATCAGAGATGGTCGAGCAGAAACGATTGTAAAGATGTGTAGTGTAGTGACCCAGGTCTTTAATGAAAGTATACACATATTTAAATAACGTCTGACTCATGATTAGAGCGCCATCTGGAATCTCCAGTATTTTGTTCCTGCTGAACAGGACGACATGCTGATTTTTGCTTTATTGACTGAGCAAGTACGACAAGTTGTCGAATACAACAAGTCGATTCATGCTGGAGTCATTTTAGCAACTAAGAATTTCATGTTAAAAAGTATTGTGCATGCTTTATTTTGCAGTATTTTAAACTAAATTAAACTATATGCCAGTCAGAAAAGGTCACTTACTGTCTTTTGCAATGCAAAATTTTGTATTAATGTCTGCTCAAATATGGGATTTTGCAGGAGTGCTTCTTCATATTATTAGTAGCCAATGCTTTGACATGTTTTGAGGAATCTGTCCCAAATGACAGATTGTGGTTCATTTTGATGTTAAGAACGATCATTGAAAATCTCAGGCTTTCATCTTTCAAATATTCCTGTTCTAACGTTGCCATGTCTTAAAAAAAGGCTTGAAAGTGGGTCAACGGACGCATAGGAATAAAACTCAACATATCTCTTAGTTCAGTACAGTTTAGACACAAATAAAAAAGGGAAAAATACTTAAAAACACTTTTCTAACAGTTTGCAAGGGCGGGTTTAATATTTGCTATATTGCTGTGTGTTATTTCACAAGGATAAATTATGTGTTTTTGTACTGAGAAAGTGTAACCTTCCCTCACCGTGTTGGATCGCAGGGACACTCGCCCCCCACAGCGAGCGCAGAACTTGGTCTGGCAGTACGAGCACGGGTTCCCACAGCCATCTGCGAACTTGGTCTTGTGACAGATGCCACAGGTCGGCGCGTCGTCGCGGTGAACGGCCGAGCCCGCCGCTGCCGTGGCCTGTCGGATCACAGTCTCTCTGTAGCTGGATAACTGCTGCTGGATACCTCTGCACAAAAATAAAACAGAAGCATGAAGACTTCTGCATTTTTGATCACGTTATAAGTTACCATTTCAGGATACATTTCAAAGACTTAAATGTGCAAGTTCATTTAAAGGAAGGCTGGAGCGTGTCAAATGTCACCCAAGCTCTCTTGAATTTCACGGGTGTTTTTTTCACTTCAGTCCAAGAGTATTTCACTCTTTACTGTGTCGTAAACTTTTTACAGTTGTAGTTTGGGAAGACATGTTTTACTTTCTATTTCACCATCATCAGCAACAATGCACGTCTCTGTGATGCTAAACACAGCAATGGTTTGAGCTGTGAATTTATGTGTCGCCAATGCTACAATTTACTAATTTGAACAAGATTATAACTTTTTTATGCTAGTATCCACAGCTTCAGCTCACTCATCCCACTCTGTGGACTGGGACAGCTCACATGAAAGAAGTAAAGTCTGAGCTTCTACCCACATTAAAAACCAAGAAAGAGTCCAGCATGCATATTTTAATCTAAACCATCACTTTTCATAAACTTAACCAAGAAGATTTGTTTTGTAAACCTAAATAAAAAAGAGCTGTTTTGCAAGATCATCACTGCCTTAAACTGTAGTTTCTCTAACAACCACTTGAGGCTGGCTAATCTGACTGGCTAATACTCAAAGTATAACACTGCCTCTGCTGGTTTAGTCCTCATGCAGAAGTGCACCCTGCTGCCAGGTGTTCACAGGTAAGGGACACACATACACCCAGCCATCCATGTGAAAAGAAAACACGATTGATCAGACCAGGACACCTTCTTCCAGTGCTGTGGGGTCCAGCTCTGATGCTCATGTGCACATTGTTGGTGCTTTTGGACAGGGGTCAGCTTGGGCACCTTAGTCGGTCTGCAGCTATGTTGCCCCATGCACAGCAAACTGCGATACTCCTTTCTACCAGAACCAGCAGTAACTATTTCTGTAATTTGGTCTAAAGTAGTTCATCTGTTGGACCTCACAGGCCAGCCTTCCCTCCCCATGTGCATCAGTGGGCCTTGGCTGACCCTGCCCCTGGTTCACCACTGTTCTCACCACTGCAGACCAGGAACACCCCACAAGAGCTGCAGTTTTGGAGATGCCCAAAGCTGACCCAGTCATCTAGTCATCACAGTTTGGACCTTGTCAAACGCACTCAAATTCTCACACTTGCCCATTTTTCCTGCTCCTAACATCAACTTTGAGGACAAAATGCTCCCTAATATATTCTACCCACTAACAGGTGGCACGATGATGACATAATCAGTGTTATTCACTTCCACCAATCAGACATAACATTATGGCCACTGACAAGTGGCCATAATGTTATGTCTGATTGGTGTAATGTTTAATGTGGCTAAAAAGTAGAACGAAATAAAGATCCTGCTGCATCTGAACAAATTCAACTCTCATTGAAAAAAAAAGGTATGAAAAATCATGTATCCACAGAGTGACTAGTGACTATCCACAGACTACTAGTGCTTTGATCCACTGGGTTTCAGCCTTCCACAGTAATTCCACACACTGTGGATCACTGTAAACACAGAAAGTTACAGGACAGAAAGATACAATAAGAAATTAGAAAAGAATGATTGTTTTATTGGATAAATAATAAAGGGGAGGAGAAATGAACTGAAACCAGAGTATGAAGGAGACAGTTGTTGCATTAAGTTCAGTCGATATCAGCCGCTCTCCATACTCTCTGTGTTTTGGTGCAATCAGCTTTTTGTGTGTGTGTGCTATTGTTTCAGGCTCCTTTGCCAACACAAGAAACTCTTCGAATCGATATGAGAAAGAGAGGGGAAGAGTATTGGTTTTATCAAAGGCATTACAGTATGCTGATTAATTGGATTTCACACTGTGGAGATTGAGGAGAGAGCAAATAGAGGGGAAACAGACCAAAGAGGAGAAGAGCTGATGAATAAGGAGAGGACACAGAGGATATACTTTTTTATGTTTCACTTCCAAACACTACTCGGCAATAACATGTACCAGACCATAGGCAATTATTAGAGCTGAAGAAGACCAGCCAAATTACACATAATTAAAAGCTACATTGAGTGAAATGACTACAATCACAATTGTAGTCATTAAAAAAACAGCAACAAATGAGGGCAAACTTACAGACAAGGGGAAAAAAGTAGGACAAGCATGGTTCGGAGCCCCTTCTCGTCATCTCTTAACGCAGGGTACCCCCCTTAACGCCATTTTCAGTGTGTTAAAGAACAGTTGGGAGGCAGAAGGCACGTTTTTCAGTGCTATCCGGGACCAGTTTTTTCAGTTTTGACCCGACGTTAAATTAAAACTAAAATGAAAAAGTTTAGGTTCAAACATGTTGTCTATCTGCAGAAGGTTTCTTTGGTCACCATAGTTAGACTCATCATGACAACACCATCTTTTTCCTTCATGCCTTCCATTTCAGACATGAAAGGACCTATAAAATTCTGTCTGCCTGCTCTGCATGTTTAAGAAAAAGACATCCAGTGGGTCATAATGTGAATCCACACATCCACACATGTGCTCCTCACCAAACGTCAGTATGTGATGACTGGCAGGTGAAAGCGGGTTGACTGTTAGTCCGGTCACTGTTTCACCACAAGAAGCGTGTTGAGCATTTCACCATCTTGGTCTCGTGAAACTGAATTTGTCAAGCGAATTGAGTAGGGTAAAATTTAAGGTGTTACAACTGGACTAAAGAAATCAGTGAATGTGTTGTGTCCCTTAAATGCCAGAGGCCTGGCAAAAAAGTGCCCTTAGAGCGGATTTTTGCTAGTAATTAAATAATACGGCAGTGAGCTTAGGGATGATGTGACATTAATATTTATGATATGTTAGAGAGGGAAAACAAAGGGAAAAGGAGCGAGTCGTCAAAGGAGAGGTGAGAAAGGGAGAAGAGACCTTACAGGAAGAGAAAGTAGCTAATTAGAAGAATAGAAGAGAAGAGGAATAACCAGGGAAAAAGGACAAAAGACAAAAGAAATAAAGTTGTAGTAAAATTAGGAGAAAGGAAGAAGGATGGACGCAAAGAAAGGTGACAGGAGAGGACATACAGTAAAGGAGGTTATAGAGAAGAGGAGAGAGAGAGGGAGAAAGGAAGGGAAAGAAAACGAAGAGGTGAAGCGAGGGCGTCAAGCGAGGGGAGGAGAGATGAAGATGAGACGAAAGAAGAGGTGAGAAGAAAAACAAAAAAGGGGAGGAGAGGAAAACAAACCAACGAGTTACAGAGACAGAGACGATCCATCAAGAAGTCAAAATAAGGAAAAGGGGACATGAGGATTAAAAAATAAGACAGGAGAAAAAGAGGGGAAATAAGGAAAGGAAACAAGGTGGAAAAGTGGGGGAGGGGAGACAAAGGGGGAAGAACTAAGAGAGACTGAAGAACAGAAGTGGCGAAAAGAAATGGGAAGAGGAGAAAGTGAAACGGAAGAAGAAGAGGTGAAGTGGAGGGGAAGATGAAAGAGGACATACAAAGAGAGATGAGATGAAAAGTGAAAGAATGGAGCAGTGGGACAAAAGGAGAAGCAGGGAAGTGGTGCATATAAGAAACAGTTTAATCGCACTGTCATAAAGACAAACTGCTCCTTATCCCAATCATCTAACAGAAATCCATGCCTTTGTGGCAGCGTGGTAGCAAGTCAAGGGGAGAAAAAGTGCATATAGAGATGAGGTTGTGGTGGAGGAATGGATCAGACACAGGAGACACCAGATATGAATGTCCTGTTATTATTTTGAGATTTATTGCTATCAGTTTAAATGTATTTTTATCTCTCCGTCATACTTTGGGCAGTTCTGGTTACGTACAACAGCACTAACCCTGTTACAGCACTGTCTGTCAGACAGGCCTGCTCCCATCTGATATCTGCATCAGCAGATAACAGAAGACAAGATACAGGTACTGTGTGACTGTTCGCACGTGAAAAGTCACAACATAACTTCTCCATCCCAGCGGTGGTCCTGGAGCAACGCTACCTCAGATGCTTTAGGAACAACACCGACTGTAGCTGCTAAACGCAACAGAACACGATTTTCTCCATCACTACTTACAGACCGGGGCTCAGCGGTGCAGGATGCTCCCCCATCGGCTCAGGCGGTACAAAAACTACAAGTTCCAGCAGCTGAGGCCCAAGTAATCAAAGTCCACCAACTAGTTGTTTGCTTGAGATTTTGCCATTGCTCCTTTGGGTGCAACAAGACACACCGTTGCCTCTAAATACACCCTTCAGAGATGTCAGGGCCCAGTAGGTGAAATACAAGCTTTGCTTGTGTAAATGTTAGCACCTGCCCACACACACACACACTTCCTGGGAGTAACAGCCAAAGGGCACAGAGAGGTCACCTGCTGCTGCAGCGCTGCAGGATTTACTTCCTGATCCGTGGCTCTAACTGAGCCCGTCCTAACCCACGCCTCCATTCAGCTGCTAATAGATTTAGACTGGTATCCAGTATGGACTTGATTTATGGAGCCTGCGTGGTTGATTATGTGTATTGTCGATCTGATCAATATGACACCAGTTGTCCGTGGGGAAGCCTTTAACCTGAACTGAATGAGGCGTTGCTGTTCAGATTCAGCATGAGAGGGATTTACGTTTAGTTTTTTATGACAATTATCGGCATCTTATTTATTTATTCAGAGGTGTCACTGTTGATGACGCATGGCTGCAGTCCAAAATAGCTTCTATTGGTATTAGGTCTAATAAATCCATGTTGGCTGGAAGTAAGTATCACAAGTATTAAATGCACAGAAGGTGATCGGGGCATTTGCTCATCCTTATTACCGGTACATCTCATTTCCCTCCATCCTCAAGATCATTCTTTGTTGGGGGTTCAGTGAGTTCTTTCATTTTTGACCCCAAACATTTAACTTCTACCTTTCCTTTCCACACATTTCTGACACATTTTACCTTTGTCTGTTATTTTTCTATTATTTCAACATCATAAGCTGTATATAAAAGATGGCTGTAGCCATTGTGACATCACCCATTTTCCTTGAGAGAAAAACAGCATGGGTCTAAACTGGTGCATAAAACTTCAGAGGAATGCATAAAAAAAGTATTTAAAACATTTTTTTAATCCAAAATGCTAAAACCAAACCTACGTCTATGCTGCTATCGGTCTTCTTTTATGCAAGTAGTCATTTCCAAAGTGTCGGTCGGCGCCCACTGGTGGGCCGTGAAGGTACTGTAGCTGGGCCACAGTAACACCAGAAATTAACTTTGAAATGTACTGTTACATATTTATATAAATGTATTTGTATAAAGGGTAGATGAAAACTGGTGATAGGAGGTGGTTAGTTTTGTGATGTTAGTCTTTATTCTGACATAAATGTACTGCTCTTGTGTTAAAGTTTGTGTGCCAGTGGTAGGTGGGTCACTCATGTCATATACAAAGTGTTAAGGCCAGAGTAGCAATTTATAGTTAACAGCCTGTTGTTTTCATTTCTTGAATAAAAATTTCAAGAAAATTCCTGACTTTCTCTTATACTTTGAGTAAAGTGAAGATTTCAGATTGGCTGGGCCCCATTTCTGGTTTTTAAGGTGGCCACAGGATTCTTGGCTTTGGGAATGGCTGCTGAAGAATATCACGGCGAGATGTGGCCCACCCCAGCTGTTATGGGAGCAAGAATGGACAACGAGATCACCCAGAGAACATAGAGAAAACACATGGATTAGGAACACACAGTATTTACGCAAAGACCACAGCCAACCTGAAAAGATTTTTATCTATGATTTAAAGTTATAGGTCAGAGGATTTTGATCACATGACAACACAGCTTGTGTAAGCCCATAGAGCAAGGGTTCTCAAAGTTCCCCAAAGCAGCCCCTAGAGGAACTTTGTGAGAAAAGAAAAAGACTGCTGTACATTTCATTCATCCAAATTCATCCACAGTCACACCGCGCGCACAAAGCCAGACTCTACTCAGATTAGCTAGCTATCGCGGGTAAAAGTTGAAGAGTGCCCTCTGGTGGTCAAACTATGCAATTTCAACACGCATAACACGGTTGCAGTGTGTCATCTAGTGTCAGCAGAAACTAGGAAGCTGGAACAGTAATGTCCTTTTGTTTCTGTGTGGATTTCTGTGTGTTTTGCTACAAACCTAAAAAATCAAGTCATCAAATCCACAGGTGAGGAAAAAAACATCTCTTATCAAATAAAAGCCCTGGAAAATGCAGACATGGATGGTGGTAGATTTAATGAGAGCAAGAGGGGGAGAGAACAGAGAGCGAAGGGAGGGAAAGTGAGGCAGTGAGCGAAAAGATCAGAGGGAAACGTACAGAGCGACGGAAACACGGACGGCGAGCTCATTAAGAAAAATATCCATATTCAAATGTAGTGAGACACAAGGTTAAAGCAAAGTGAGAATAAATGCTTCACTGTCTTATGCAAACACACACATGCTCCAAACAAACTCGCCTCACTTTCCCATCACAACATTCAATGGCGCTCACTGCTGAACAACTAAAACAATAAACTGTGTGTGTGTGTGTGTGTGTGTGTGTGTGTGTGTGTGTGTGTGCGTGTGTGCGTGCATGTGTGTGTGTGTGTGTGTGCGCGCGCGCGTCATTCGGCGGGGGGACTTAGCTTGGCTGTGTCCTAGATTCACGAAAGCCAAATGATAATGAGCTCAGATTGATGCTCGCCTTCTTCTCCTCCTCTTCAGCTCCCCTCTCTCCTCTGTGCTCGCCTCCTCTACTCCTTTTTACATCTCCTTCCTGCTGCCTTCCCCTCCCTGTAGTCCTCCTCTTAACTTGCATAATCATTTCTTTCACATCTCAGTCTCCGTCTCTTCATGGCTCGTCTTTTGTTCCAGTCATTTCTTCTCCTCTTACCTTCACAATGGCTGCTTTTGTCTTTTGTTTTCTATGAGTTCGTTCTGAGCGTCTCTCTTTTGTTGAAAACAAAATAAATCCAGATAAAAAAATGAAACCAACTTTGCTAACAATGAGAAAATGTAATAATCATTTCTGCGTCAGGTGTTACACACTAAGCGGTCCGTTGTAACGACAGCACTTCTGGTTCTGCTGAAGGACTTCACTGTTCCACCATCACTAATGACACGTCTGCTTTGTCTTTGCCAGTTTTCATTCACACTCATACCGTCCTTTATGACCAGCTGCATGACTCAGAATCTCCTCAGGAGCTTTTTCCAGTCACCTGTAACTCCCTCTCATGCTTGTGTAATCATGGACTTCAGGACGTTGCTGCGGTTTTAGCACAGCGGTCTGCAGTAATGATGAATTTTGGGGCTTTTTTAGGACCGCTGGTTTTGGCGTCTCAGGAACAACAAGGTGCAGGAGGGTTACCCCATGCAGATCGATCAGTTCTGGAAAGGCCTGCCACCTCGCATCGACGCCGCCTACGAGAGGACTGACGGCAAATTTGTCTTCTTCAAAGGTATGTGGAATAAAATCTTGAGGTACACAAATTGTTTCCTGTTTTCCTACGCTTACGAACGA
Organism: Benitochromis conjunctus; assembly: GCA_015052645.1. Classification (NCBI taxonomy): domain Eukaryota; kingdom Metazoa; phylum Chordata; class Actinopteri; order Cichliformes; family Cichlidae; genus Benitochromis; species Benitochromis conjunctus. The sequence continues at coordinate 17,352 of VOQK01026534.1, forward strand.
TTAATATCGGTGATCACAGTCCTGCCTGGAACTAGGACTGTAAACACATGCATAAAGAGGTATTTGTCATATTTGTTAATGGCATCAACAGACGGAGGAGTGCATAATGGGTAGGCACGTGCAATTAACTCATTTAAATTCAATTAAAATTTTGGCTTCCACTGATTATCAAAACATGACAATAGACACAAAAAATGTTACGTGGTGTTCTGTTTTGCAACGATTCACCTCAGTGAAACTCTAAATGCACTGAGGGAGATTTGGCTCATGGTGTATATATATGATATATATATGATATATATATGATGTCAGTACTGACCAAACGTATTTATTTTGCATATTTAGCAGCCGTACTAACAGGCATCGCACACTGAGAGCAGGTGTATATATATATTTAAATTCGGCTTCTCTCGTGTTCACGCTCGTCTTTTCATGCACCGCTGGACCATTTTCAGATATTCTGAGATCTCGCAGCAAAATCACGTCACGCTCTCTCGTTCTTGTTCCTGTGTGATGGGAACTTGTTCTCCAGTGTGTCAAAGCAGCGATCCTTAGTGTCATTTTCATTTTTGAGAAGTTGAAAAAGACTGTACTGTCCTGCTGGTCCTCTGTCCTGCCTGACGTAGATGTGGAGCATTTGAATAATTTCCACATGAAGTTCAGGTCAGTTTGAAACAGACGATGTTTGCTGTCTGTTAGAGTGACAGACGTCCTGAGGTGCACGAGAAGATGATCTTCATAAGAACATCAGTCGAATCTAAATCAGACCAGACTTTATAAATGAATCCAGGCTTAACGGCTGTGTGACATTTACATGAGAAGGTGTGAAGAATTAAACAGAGGAATATAAATTCAGGTCCAAAACAGGAATCTGAATCCTTCCTCCACCTTCAGTCTGAGCTTAAAGATTTCTTTGTGTCTCTCAGTTTCACCGAGGGTGAATTTACCTGCTCTAAAAACATCGCTTGAATTTACCTGAAGCTGAAAAATTCTCCAAAATCGCTGCCTGCCATCTGCTTCAGCGTGATGAGGCTCTGTCCTGCTCTCTGCATGCTCTCCTTCTCCTGAAAATATATTTAATAAAGTGTGAAATGGAGAATGGCGTGGCGGTGGGGAGCACCCGCCCCAAAGTAATAGAATTTCAGTGGACGTATGAAAGCTCCCTCATCCCCTGCCTGCTGACTGTGGCGTCTCTCTTCTCGCCTTTACTCTCGTTTTCTTTCACTCTTTCTTACATTCCCGTCAGCGCTGACACACATCGTGTCTTTACATCACTCCTGAGGACATTACATTCACTTGTATTCAAATCTTAATCCTAGATTTCTGTCACACTGATGAGAAAGAACCAAACAAACACAGTTTAATGACTAAAAGCAAAAAGCAGTGCAGGCCGATGGCAGACAATCTAGGTTCGTCCCAGAGACCCAGATAAGAAAAACGAGGAGTACGAGGAGCTGACAGTTAAACGGTCTCTCCGGACAGGAAAGAACAGTAAGAAAAAAGTCACATCCAACCTTCAAAATAAAACAGGAAGTGCACTGATAGAGACACCAGGACCAGACCCACACTGGCTGAGGGCTTTTCACATCTCTCCAATTTGCACCTCCTCGTCTCCTCCTGCCTGTGAACCACAAATCAATCTCAGCACGCCATGTTGGAGGATGGACTCTTTAACCAGCTCATTGCATTTATTCTGAAACTGTTGGAGTTATTTAACTTTATTAGACTTTCTGTTTGAATTCTGCATTGCTTTAACATGAGTCCCTCCTGTGCTCACATCGCTGATGGGAGGAGCTGAGCTGTGAGCAGCAAGATCAGGGATGTTCTGTGAGAATGAGGAGCACAGACACAAAAACAAACATGAAAAGATGAGACTGGGAGGATAATAATAATTATACATTTTATTTATAGGTGCCTTTAAAGACCCTCAAGATCACCTTACAATAGTAAAATAAAATAAATAAATAAAAACATAAGGTAATAAAACAAAACAAGCATGAAAGTATAAAAGCTAAACAAGGTAAAAATAGACTAAGATTGAATCATGATGAAGGGTATGCAGTTCTGAATAGATGGTTTTAAGACGTGATTTAAAAGTGGCGAGAGAGTTTGTAGTTTGAAGATCTGGTGCATCCAAAGTCTCGGGCAGAACAACTAAAGGCTCTGAGTCCCATGGAGGTCAGGCGAGCAGGTGGAACAACCAGAAGGGAAGCTGAAGAAGAGCCGAGTGTACGGGGGGGTACGTATGGAGAAGATCAGATAAATATGGAGGAGCGAGGTCATGAAGCGTCACACTGGAAGCCAGTGGAGCTGATTAAAAACAGGTGTTATCTGTTCAGTGGATTTAATTCTGGATATAATACGAGCAGCTGTGTTTTGAACTAACTGCAATTTATAGGGAGATTTATGAGGTAGACCATAGAGAAGAGAATTACAGTAATCTAAACGAGATGTGACAAGTATGGAGGTACTGTTTGGAGTGAGTGAAGGACGAAGGCGGTTAATATTACGAAGATGAAAATAGGAAGAGACATTATTTATATGTGCTGTGAAGGAGAGAGCGCTGTCGAGGATGACACAGAGACTCTTAACCTGAGGGGCGGGTGTGACAACAGAGTTATCAGTGGACAATGAAAGACTTCTGGTTGGGACTTTACTTTTGATTTGGTGCCTATTAGAAGAAATTCAGTTTTATTGCCATTAAGTTTAAGAAAGTTGTGAGTAAACCAAACCTTGATTTCACTTAAACTATTAGAAATGGATGTGGGTGGGAGAGTAGCTGTGGGTTTGGAAGATAAGCAGAGCTGGGTGTCATCTGCATAGCAGTGAAACTGGATGTTATACTTATTGGAAATATTACCTCGGGGTAGGAGATAGAAAAGTAAAGGATCCAGGACAGAGCCTCGGGGTACACCAGAGATAACTGGAGTAGATCGTGATCTGTGAGTGAGTAACTGAACAACCTGAACGGCCAGAGAGATACGAGGTGAACCAGGTGAGTGCTGTACCGTTGATGCTAATCAATGATGCTAATCTATGAAGAAGGATTCGGTGGGAGATAGTATCAACAGCTGCTGTAAGGTCAAGGAGAATAAGGATGGTGATGAGTCCAGAGTCAGCTGCAAGCAGAAGATCATTAGTGATTTCTACTAGAGCTGTTGTCACAGCTAATGAGGCCGGAATACCGAATGGACCCGAAATGCAGATATACAAGGACATGAGCTAAATGCTGTGACTGGAAACTCTGTTTACATGAACATGAAGCAGATACTGTACATGGCTTGGGCTTGACGTGAACATGGCTGAGATACATGGAGTCCAGAGTTAATACATGGGTGGATGAGAATGAATGAGAAGTTGAACACTGCAACAGAGGAGAGGGAGAGTCAGAGCTGTGGTGTGGAGCTCAACAAGCAATAATCCAGTGTGGTCTTTGTCACGGCTTACTGGTCAGCAGGTGGAGGAGCGTGAGAGGGGAGCGTTAGACTGTGGAGGTCCGGGTGAGGTGTATGTAACGATCCAATCCAGAGGTCTGGGTGAGGAGGCAGGGAGGCAGGTAGGTGAGAGCGAGTAGTTGGAGTCCCTGCTGGAGCTGAGGCAGTGATGATGGCAAATGAGACCAGCAAACAGGCCGTGGATTACTGCAGGTGGTTAGTGGATATGGTCCGGGGGGAAGATTGAAAACGAGAGACAACAAGATAAGAGCAAAATCAGAGTAACAACGTGACATGAATGGGCCAAGAACTGATGCTGTAAGCAGACTGGTGAAGAATAGTGGTAAACGCTGGTCTTAAATACAGCCTCTGAGTTGAGCTCCAGGTGGGTCCAGGGAGGAAATTAGGTCAGCTCTGCCCAGGGGAGGAGACTCGTAGCTCTACACCCGGACCACGACAACTGTTTCTGTACAATGGGATCAATGGAAGTCAGACTGAAACTGTTCATACAAGTTATTTCCAGTGAGGCGTCTATGTACCTGTGCAGCCACGATCTTTTCACGAATTTTGGCTAGGAAAGGCAAATTTGAAATTGGCCTGAAATTATTTAAATTGAAAGGCTCTGACCCATTCTGTATCAGTATTGGAGTCATCATTGCAGTTTTAAGAGAGGATGGAAACGAACCAGATATAAGAGATCAGTGTACGATAGTAGTGATCAATGGGCCAAGAGAGGGGAGTGAGAGTTAAACAAGATTAGTGGGCAGTGGATCAAGTTGACACGATGATGACTTTAAATTAGTAATTATAGAAGATAGTTGAAAAAAAAGATGACAGCTGAGTAGGAGGAAAAAATGCAAGTAAAACAATTGACCATATCACAAGAAGAGGGCAACTGTTGATGAAGAGTCACAATTTTGGTATAGCGTCCATAAATCTGTTACAGACTGCAGCAGAGTGTGTATGTATGGCAAAGGCCACTCCGTAAGGACACACAGCTGGGCTCACTTACTTCTTCACATTGTTAAAACTCCAGTTTAACAATGTTGTTTAATGTAGAAAACAAAGTACGAGTGTTCCCTTCAGTGGACTCAATAATAGAAGTGTGGTGAGCAGATTTAGCATGATAAATCGCTTCTTTCTAATGTTGTATATGACTGAGATACAGATCCAAGAATCAGTCCTCCTAACATGATCTGGGTGTGTGGCGCGCCTCATGCCACAGGTAAAAAGGATGCACCTGTGCGACCTCCTCCTCCTGCTGCCTCCCCTCTCTGCTCCAGGTGCATTTTAAGAATTTGGACGTGCTTCAAAATCAACTGTCCAGATTGATTTACGTGTCACAGGCAGGAGGGAGGAGAGAAGAGCCGGCAGTCAGCCAACCTCAACCCCGCTGAACATTTATAAGGACTGAGTGACATGACAGGACGCTCCGAGGAACACTGTCACATCAGATTTTCATTTACAATATTTTGTGATAAGTTCTAAAGTAAATTAAATAAAGTGAAGGATTTTCAGCTGTGCTCTCAGACTTTTGGACCCCTCGCTCATCGACATCTTCTACCAGCCAGGAGCAGAAATTAATAGCTTTGCTCTGCCTGAGCTCTGAGCTGCTGACTCTCTCTCTCTCTCACACACATGTCGGGAATTCATATCTTGTGGGGACATCTAATAGACATAATGCTTTCCCAAGCATCAAAAATGAATCCCTAACCATAACCTAATCGTAACCCTGTCACTAAAACCACATTTTGAGTCTCAAAAATGCCTTCAAACTTGTGGATTTTGGTCCCCACAAAGATGTGATTACACACTCACACACACTGCATTGCTTTATTCATATGTTTGTGAGGACAAACACATATTGGTACCAAAATGTTTAAATAAGCCTGAATCCAACTTTCCATTTTATAAGCCTTCAATTTAAAGGATGTAGAAGACATTAAAAAAACATCAGAAACTGTAATTTCCTGCTTAAATCTGCCCATTAATTCATAATGTACATTTAAAAACTGCTTTAAATGCCTGCTGAGTAGCTATTAGTGTCTGTAACGGACATAATTGGGATTCAGTGCCTTTGTATTAATCTTTGTTTTTACTGCCCATCGTTTCTGTGTGTGTTTTTCCAGATGATTGGTACAGGCTTCCTCAAGGAGCTGCTGTCACATCAGGATATTTAATCAGCCTTTAAAAGGCGCTTTGTGGAGTACTTTTATTTATTTAATGTCTCTTTGCGTTCTTGCCCATATCCTTCTTCCAAACAGTGAGAGCTGAATATTTAACAAAGCTATAGAGCAGCTGTTTTAATCTTTGATTTCTCACTGTAGTGGAAATGGACTGCTCTTCAACCACGGCTGTTAAATTTCACAGTCTTCTGTCCTGTGCAAAACCAAAAAGAAGACTATCTATAAAGATGATTATTTATGATACGATGCCAGAGAGGTTGTGTTTTCACCTCCGTTAGTGTTCCTGACAGCTAGCGGTTTATTTTGAAACCCACGAACAGAAAAGCTGGCAGACGGATCGGCCGTATGCCAGAGAACAATTGATTGTTGATGATGTATATCTGCAAGTTCAACTATTAAATAATCATCTTAGAAACTGAGGGAGAAACACATTTTCTCAGACTGTTTGGAGGATAAATAATTTATTTCAAGTCAATAAACTTTAAGAGCGGCTATCTGTGCTCAGAACCACAGACTGTATAAAGAAGATGGAAGTTGTTATGGTTGAATCTAACCGTAAAGACTAAACCTGCTTTTATTGTGTGTTTATTTTTGCTGGGGTCTGTGGGGACTGACTCACGGGAGCCCCGAGTGGACATTAAAAGAACTGCATTTATGGCAGTTCAGTATTGGATTCATTTTTTAAACCCAGATGTTGCTGCTTGTGTAATATCCCATCTTGAAAAATAAACTTTTGAAAATAAAACTGAAAATATTAAAGTGCTCACTTACTTCTTCAAACTGGTTCCAGGTGATAAGTACTGGGTGTTCAGGGAGGTCACGGCTGAGCCAGGGTACCCTCACAGCCTGGTGGAGCTGGGCAGCTCCCTCCCCAAAAGTGGCATTGACACGGCGCTGCGGTGGGAGCCCGTCGGGAAAACCTACTTCTTCAAAGGGGACCAGTACTGGCGTTACAATGAGGAGAAGCACACCACAGACGCAGGATACCCCAAACCCATCACTGTGTGGAAGGGAATACCGGACGCTCCGCAGGGGGCTTTCATCAGCAGGGAGGGATGTGAGTGGCAGCTAATTATTCTTTTGGTTTCAGGCATGAAAGGAGATCCGGTCAAATCAGGACCTTTTAGCTCTGCAGATATCCTTCATCACTCTCAGCATCGCCTCATGCACGACAGCAACACTGGCGCTGAAATATTTCAAAACACGAGAAAAAACAATGGTTTCAATATCATTTATTTTTGATTTAATGTTAATATTATAACTTTTCTGACACTGATTTTCATGTAAGCTGAAGAAGAATTTCTACTACAGAGTCGAAACGGTGATTTCTCTCATAAAATCTTTTTCTTTTATCAGAATTTGACTCCAGTCGGTTACACTGACATAATATACAGACATCAGGTAAAAGTAACTTTAATGCAAAACTGTTGATAAGAAATTTACTTTTAAAATAGCACTGACAGAAAAATATGTCCATTTTCAAACTGCATAGAACAAACTGGGTTTCAGTTGACTGTCATGTAAACTGAAGAAGAATTATAATGCCGAGCCACGATCAGCAGTTTATACTTACACTGAGTAAAAACCCTGTTAGGATCCTAAAATGCCACGACGGAGCTGTGAGACACAGGAAACTGTCCATCGTCACTTCCCCTCCTTGAGCGGCGACCTTGTGACCTTGATGCTTCCTCTGTGGAGTTGAGGCCGATCGACATGGTGACAGGACGACATGCCCAGCTGGGTGTGGTGTCTCTGTGTTGCTGACGAGAAACCGGCCTGCAGGGACTCGAGAGGCAACAGACAAATGTGTGCGACTGTGCGTTTGTTTCCTTTGGGCTGTTTGGAGGTGATGGAGCAGACGAAAAGGCAGACGGCACAAGAAGCCCTGTGGGTGTTTTCTGTTGTTGAGCTACTTCGGCATGTGATCCCATCACAGTGAAGGCTGTGGAGGAGCAAACATACAGAGCTGGGTTCAAACCGTGTTTTAGTCTGATGTGCTAGTCGCCGTGTCGTAAATTCTTGCTTTGCCAGACGTAGCGCATCGTCTTGCACAACTTGCTATTGAGAATTTGTTTCAGAGCGAGCAACCAGAGTGATGTGCTTGACACCGTGTGTCCTCAGAAAAACCTTCAGTCTTTGCCTTCAGCGTGTGTGCAGCCTGTCAACATGTTAAGAGCAAATGTTAGCATTTATTACAAACTGCTTCTAAATTGGATCTGGTTTGTTTACCACCAGTATAAATGATGATGAGCTCTAGTGACATCATAGCTGGCATATGGCACTTCCAGTTCAGTGACAATAAACAGGATTTAAGTGACCATGGAGACGAATTAGCCAGAGATCCACTGGGAGGAAGTTGTTTAATTTTTTTCAAAGAACATCCAACCACTTGCTTCTGTTTTTACTGTAAAATTTTGAATGCATGACTTTATAAGATGGTTTCTTTGCTGAACTGAAGGGCTACCTCCACATACACGAAGAGGAAATAGCTGATATTAATGACTTAGTAATATAAGCTAACAATTGCACTCTCTACGTGTCACTGAGTGAGGTGTTTCCTGTTCTGTGTCTCTCTCACGGCTGCAGCATCCATTGCATCCATGCAGGCATTGCATAACATCGTCCTTCAGTGAAAACAGCCACTGCTGGGACCAGAGTACAGTAGCTGCCTATAACCGCCACATCACAATAGATACTGCCTCTAATAAGATCCTGCACCACAGGGACACACCAGAGCTGCAGACGGATGTGTTTCAGTTTAAGAGGAAGAGTGAAGGCCAGCATTTTTCTGTGTTGTGCGTGGACGTGTTTGTTCCCTCAGATTTTCGAGGAATTTTAAAAACACTATGGAGTTTCCCGTTAATCGCTGTTTGGTGTTAAGCTTCCAAGTGCAGAGCCACTTCACCCGAGAAACCTCGAGTGTTTCTGACACTGAACCAGTAGCTGGTCATGCAATATGTGTGTAATATGGTTGAGAAGTGTTTGTTTTGTGGTCTTGTGGTACCAGCGTAGATGGCTCACAGCTGGAGCTCTTCCACAGCTTGCAGGGCGATAAAACTGTATTCAGCAGCTATGTTGCAGCACATGATTCTTCTTAATAAAAAAAACAAAACAAAAAAACAAGATATAAGGTTGGGCACATGAATCTAACATCTTAACATCCAGGAGGTCACAATCAAATAGCGTGGGTTTAGAAGATGCTATATTTAAAGTCAGATGCAAGATTGTTGGGGGGGGCAACAACTATTGAACACACGTTTTCTCGAAAGCTACAAAGTCTAACAAGGACATTCAAACACTGAAATTCATGCTGCTGTCACAGTTTTCCCTTTGGAACAAGTTTTAAGAAGACTTGGCCAAAGTCCAGCCAATGGATAGTTTGCTGGACTTGAGCTTTCGTTCTACGAACACTTTTGTTATTTTGCCACCGGTTTTGAATGCAATCAGATTAGCTGGGTTTAGAGTAAAGAAAAAGCGAAGAACATCTCCTGAAATTCTACACAAACCTGTGGCACAAAGCACTGCCAGTTCTTTGACAAACTAATTTGGACTAATCTTAAAGAAATACTTGGCCCATCTGCCAAAACACACCTGGTGTGCATTTACCAAGCCAGTTTCATCAGACACAGCAACGTATCCTCACATTTCATTTTGTCTTGAGGCTCTTGAGTAGTTGCTTAATTTGCTGTACTTGCAATGTATTCTGTTTATTTCTGCATCAGTAGAAAAAGTTCAGCTGACTAATTCCTCTCCTCTCGTCTTACATTGATATCACTCTCCCATCCTCAGACTACACCTACTTCTACAAGGGGAAGGAGTACTGGAAATTCGATAACCAGAAGCTGACTGTGGAACCGGGATATCCAAAGTCCATCTTGCGAGACTGGATGGGCTGTGACCAGTCCGATATGGAGCGCTCCGGCAACAATGGTAACCCTGGGGACCGCCAGCTGCCCCTGGATGATGTCGACATCATTGTGACCATCAACGACGTCCCCACGACAGTCAATGCCATCGCTGTGGTGATCCCGTGCATTCTGTCACTGTGCATCCTGGTGCTCGTGTACACGATCTTTCAGTTTAAAAACAAAGGAGTGCAGCAAAACACCATGACACAGCACTACTATAAATACCCTGTTCAGGAGTGGGTATGACAGCCAACATGATTTGGAATAAGTCAAAGATCATGGATTGAAAGACGGTCAAGCTATAGTCATGTGTTAGCTAGCTAATGTAGGCTAATGGCCAAAAATGCTAGCAAAGGACAAAGCTAGTGAATGCTTAAAGATGTGCGCACACTCAAATGGCGTTTTTGGGAGTGGACTCAGATTTCTGGCTCAGAGTGTGAGAGATTTGTTTCTTATAGCACATCCAGAACGATCTGAAACACTTAAAAATGCATCTTTCTGGCTGTGTTTTCACTTGAAATGGGATCTTATGAGGGGGAAACATGAACTTTGACACCTTCTTCTGGGACGTACTACACACCGCTCTCCTTCTCAGTGAAAATTTAAAAAGAAAGAAAATCAGAAATGTTTGGGGGAGAAAGAATATGCTCCTCTAAGCCAGAGATCATCTCCAAGTTTGTTTTAACAACTTGTATATGTGACCTGCTACAAGTCTGGTGAAATTTAATGAAAAAAAAAGAGAAACCGTTTCAAATATCAAACTTGAAAATAAAATATAGGTAGAAAGGCCATAACAAACCGAAAACCAAGGATCTCTCTGTGGATCACTGATGTTTGTTTGATTTGCGTTCAGTTGTTCTGAGATGTAAAATTGTCTAAGAGGACCTTTTTCCTCTCTTTTTTTCACCATTCACAAAAAAAAAAACATCACCATTGTCTTGGTCAATCTAAAATTCCCCTCAGCTAACCACAAAAAAATGCAAATGCATTGGTCTACACTGCCTGAATTGATTGGTTTCTGCAGACGTAGAAGAGCGTAAGTCATCGGCATATAAAGATGGAAAAGCTCTACAGTCTTATTAACATGCTTGCTGCACCAAAACAGGCCCCATAATTGTTAAAATGCTAACACTAAACTTCTTAAACTTCCTCTCAGATTTAGGGAACTCCATAAATCCATGAAACAGGTGAACACCTCATGAGACATTTTTTTAATGATTGTAGAAAATATCATTTATGAAGCACCATAAAGCAGAAAATGGGATTAATGCCCTACCTGTGCATTTTACTTGAATAATGTTTCCTTTTATGGCATGTAGCAGTGGTGCAGACCACAACAGAAAGTTTAGAGTGATTTCCTTTATTACCATTTCTTTGACTTACCTTTTTTACCAGCAGCTGAATTTCTTGCAGGAGAATTTCATTTCTGTCCCTTTTTATATGTTATAAAATATATCGGACTGTTGTTACATGACACTGGACTGGCTTTCACACAGAGAAAAACTACTCATGTTTATGCAGCTAAAAACATATCACTGGGTAAATTGTAAGGGTTTATTTTTGAGGATTGAACTTTCAAGTAACCTCGTTTCTGATTGGCTCTTCCTCTTCTGAACATACATGTGATTAATAATGAT
>VOQK01026534.1:32491-49744 GCA_015052645.1 Benitochromis conjunctus
CCAACTTTACAGTGGGTTGCTTGACTCGTATTTCTTTTTTCAGGCTCCTGTCAAGGTTGCTCTGGCAATGAGTGACTCCTAGGGCTGGTTTCACAAAGACAGACTTTTATTCTGGTTTACCTTTAAAGTCAGGCTTAATTAGACATCTGAATGCTGACTCTCAGTACGACTAATCAGCTGTGAAAGGCAGAAAACATTTAAAAAAATAATAAATATTGTAATACCGCTTACTCAGTGAAAGTGTCAACTGTATTTATATTGAGCTGAGTTTATATTGAGTTTCATCTAAAAAGACAGACTATGCATTGTATGCAACAATACTTTTTATACTTCTAAAAGTCATCTATGATTATGATTTTGACTTTTTCAACCACAATCAGATGAAATTTACATCAGGCTTATATACTGGGCTATACTTCTCTTATTATTTGGTGTAAGAAACTTGGGTATTCAGATATTACAGCATCATTTTTTTTTATTCTACATAATGGTAAAAAAATTGATAAATTGATGTTAGTTCAGTTGCTAATATTTGCTAGCTTGATTTTAGTTTTCTATTTCCTGCAGATTTTCAATTTTTTCTCATAAACTGTCTTTCTGGTGTGGTACTCTTGGAACATATTTTTAAGTAAAACAAAAGAATAATGATTCATTTTGTCCGCTTAGTTGATTAAATCTTTCTCTCTTACTAGCATTAGCTAGCTAGTTTTAGCCCCATTTTAATTTTTTTTCTGAAATTTTAGTGTTTTAACTGTTTGGGTTTTTATTTTTTTATTTGCTGTTTTAAATGTAAATGGTTTAAATGCAATTTAACTCTCACTAATTTCTATATGAAATCCACTGAAGTCATTGGTTTTGTCATTAAGCTAGTTAGCTTTTAGCTTATTACCTAAAAGCTAATTAGCTAAAGCTTATTACTTCTTTCTGCAGTATAATCTCAGAGTTAGCTTTCATATTACTACAGTGTGATAGTCTCAGTAACTCAGATATAAGGCTTTTTTAATTTTTGTGACACAGGTGTAAGTGGGTAAGTTTGGATTTAATTAAAACTGGATCAACAGCTAGCCTTAACTAGCTGAAATCAGTGAAATTTAAATGTTTATAGATCTAATGGATTAGTTTTATTTTAAAATACAGATTTTACACTTTAACCTTAAAAAAGAAAATCTAATTAAAACCTCTTTGTAAAACCAGACCTTGTGTTCATTCATCCTCATCAGGTTAGAATGGTTGTACACAACATTTTATGGAGGTTTTTTCTCGGTTAAGCAGCAAGTTCAGCTTTTCGAGTGGCCTGCAGTACTTAAAGAGAGGATTCAGTTTTTACACAAGAGGGGTGGTGAGCTGGTACAATTTCCATCGTATTTTACATGATTTAAAAATAGGTATTTTTAAATCATGCGCTCTTCACCTACGTTACACCACCACCCCTACTTTAATCCTCTGGGAGAAAAGTCTTTGTATATATTTACTGAGATTTACAGAAGAATTGCCGTTTCCAGTGTTCTCAGCAGATGTCTGTTTGTGCAAAGTGAAGAAGGATACAGGAAGAAAACATACTGTTGTGATCAGATTATTCATATTAGTTATGGGACACGCATAAAGACAAAATATATGTACATGAGATTTTTAAAGTATGTGAAGGACACTGTCTGTCCACAGCTCTTTCAGTTTGAAACTTATTTATTCAGCTCAGTTCTGTATTTGTCACAGAGGCCAAAAGGTCCTCTGGAAATTTGCCTCTTTTATGGATATGCAGACCTGGGATAAACTGTCTTTGAATTGTGTTTCATTTCTGCTGCTGTTGTTGGATTTGTCAACTTTGGCACCGCGTTTCTCTTCTTTCCAAAGCAGTCACATCCCTACTCTTTAGACAATTCTCACCACATAACTGTCTGTCCATCGTGTCAGCTTCAGTTTAACAAAGGGAGAGACTTGGTTGCCAGTGTGCCAGGTGGATAAATTCAATAAACCACCAAAAGAATTCAAAAAGTGAAATGAATCCACTTTGCTCTTCAGAACTCTGCGTCATGTTGTCCCAGGTCTGTTGATGGTGTTCTGGTGGCTTCGGACAACAGTGAGTTGCCTTTAAAGGTAGACTTAGTTATCTGACACTGCCACTCCTGATCTGGGTGACACTTGCCAGAGATGGTCTTTCAGAAGAAACCGCAGCAACGAGACGCTGCAAAGCAACATCTTTCATTTTCCAAAGCATTCCTGAGATATGCAGCTACCGTGGATGTAGTAACACTTTATTTTACAGGTCCAACAGTTTCCACCAATTCCCTCAAATTAAATATAATTGGTTTAAAGCTGTGAGATTTCAGAAATATATGCATTACAGCTGTGAAGAAACAGCTGAGTATAAAGTGGAAAATCTATAGATAATATCTATAAAAACAAATATATACTACAATAATGTGCATGTATAATATACAACACATAATAAATATATCATTGCCTACTTATACCTCAAATAAAATCTCGGTCCGTATGCAGTATGTCTTCAGCAGCCGTTTAAAAGTGGTTAAAGATTTAGAACCAGGAAAAGGTTTAAAAATAAATAATAAAAACCTTCAAATCAATGTTAAAATAAACGGGGAACTAAAGTGATGCTGATGTAAATGTGCAGTAAACAACATATCCAGACCTCCCTGTAGGCCAGTACACCACAGGCAGTCAAATCTGTGGAATTAAAGCATATATGACTATGTGCAGGTCTTTAAAGGACCAGCCATTCTTTGATAGTGACCTCTGTGTCGAGTTTTAGTGTACTGGGTGAAGTCATACACAGATTTTTATCTTGAATTTTTGTTAAGGTCAGTAAACTTTAGGAAGTACAGTTTAGATCCTAACAAATCTAAAAGCAGCTGCTAAGACTTATTTATGCAGATGATCTTACAATATGAACTGCCTTGATGCAACTGTTGTTGTCATTTGGTGCTATTTAGATAAAACAGAATTGAACTGAAAAATTATTATGTGGTTTCCAAAAGTAGATCCCAGGAGGAATGTGTATAAAGAAAATAGGACCAGGCCAAGGGTAGGGACACCACGGGTAACAGAAAACTTACCAAGACTCACGGCTTCTTAAAACCAGCGTGACAATATACCACTACAGCAAAAATAATATTAATATATAACTTCAGTTAAAAGATGCAAAACCAGCAGAGGCCTTGCATACTAATGACACGAGGCTTTCACCTGCTCATTGACCTATTGTACATGAAAACATTTGAAAAATTAAATAACAGGGAAGGCGCCTCGAAATAAAACCCATTATGTCGACATAATTAGATTTAGCTTTTGTTTTGTTGCAGGCAAAATAATAAAATTACAGAAACGGCGCAAAACAATGTTATGCACAATATTTTCAATACATTATCAAAATTATGGTTCCAAAGAATTTCCATTTATTATAAAGACATACAGTGTACAATAGCAACAGTGAGAGGGAGAGATGGCGATAGAGGTACGACTTCCTGGTGAAAAATGAAAGCTTTTAAAAAAACGATTTTTGGGGCAGAATCGTGATCATTTTAATTGACTTGGGTGATTCATGAAGTCTCAAAGATCGTTAAAGTTATATTAGATGTCGTGTTTCAGTATGATTGGCAAACGGTGAGACTTCCCCCTAGGATGGCTTTGGTTTGGTCCAGATGCTTAACAGCAGCAAAACAAATATGAAGAGCTGTAATAGAAACGTACTCTGGTTTTAATTGATCTTTGTGTTTCTGATCAATAACATGTTAGCTGCTCGTTCTCCTGGAAATCAATCATAAGCTTAACAGCTAATGAGCTCCACTGTAATCCTCTCTGTGCTCCATCCTGACCAGCAGGAGAAGCCCAGGCTCCGGTGTGCTTGGAGTGAAGATAATGGATGCTGAGTTTATTTGTTTGAGATGGACACAGTTCCTGCTTACACATTTACATCTATAAAGTCCTGTTTCATTACACGAGCAGAGGTTTAAAAACTTTATTATTTTATAACCTAAAGACGAAAAAGAGCTCATGAAAATCTTAAATATTTTGATTACCTTTATAATATCTCGTTTGTCAAGTTAATAAATAAAAATCAATTTAGATAACTCATAAAGGATCATCTTTATCTACATATTTATCTTCTAATCTTTAATTTCTTTGAGCAAACAGGTTTACATTGTAGCTTATTTTCTGTTGTGTATAATGTCAAAGATACAGGTACTGCTGACAGTTTTGTAGGCGCTAATGGCTGCTTAGATAGCACACAAAGCAGGTGCAGTTAATGGAAAAATACCTCAGGAAGGTCAAAGGACCTCAAAATGTGTTTTATTTCTTTTACACAGATAATCCCATCGAAGCTCAGTGCGTATTTATAAGAGACACCAGTTTATAACAAAAAAGGTTGTAACATAAAAGGAAAATAATTAGCTAAAAATGATCTTATTTACTTACCTTCACCACGCTCACACCAACACGATGGTGTCAAATGTGGAAATTCATTTTAAAACTACACAAATAATAAATTAATATAACTCATATTTTTTAGTGCTGCTAACTCACAGGAAGTAGGAAATATTTATTTTGCTGGATTTAATAGTTTATTCAAGTCAAACGTATTTAATTATTTTGAACATTCATATTTACAGTGCGGCTTATGCTGTATTTTCTATGATAAAGTGAAAATTCAAACCACTAAAGCGACACACAGAATAGTTCAAATTCACTGAGAATAATCAGATAACTAGGATTAAGTTACTATAACACAATGATGTTGAAATGAATTCAGTGAAATTATATTTGTGACTTAATCTGTTCAATTAACTGAAAAAGAAAGAAAATGTTACAGGAACTAAGAAACCTTTATTTTATCTCTTTAAATAGTTTACAGATTATTTTATATTTCGACTGTCTTAAAATGCACTGTACTGCCTGTTTGGTTGGCTCAGACGCTAACACCAGAGATGATCTTCATCATCAACATGAAGAGTGACTCACTGTTTTGATTGAGACGACACTCTGAATGGTAGGAAGTTGCGGAGCCTGTGAAATAAACTGACTACATCCACAAGCGTTATTACCACGACGAATGAAAACTGCTTTGGAGCGTCTCGTGAATCCCGCCCACACAAACCCGTCTCTGAGGTCTGAGAGTGGCTTCACGTGGCTCAGTCTTCCTTTAACTTGCCTGTTGTTGCCTTTAGTTTCTAACGTTGTCTAAAAAAAATGTAGGAGAATAAAAACATATCAAAGGTAGTCTGGCAGACTTTTTGAAGATATACCGATGTTCTCTGGATAGTTTCACTACTTCTATTACTTCTAGGGAGATTTTATCAGAAATAGCTTTAAGAGAGATTCAGTTCAGTTGGTTTTTCTTATAGAGAAAAAGACGTTTTCTGTAAATACAGTTTGGTTTTTCTTTGGATTTTTGGGTTTTTATGACTAAATGGGTTGATTATAAAATTAAAATGAAAAAAATCTGACCTTGGCTCACTTCTTTACAAGCGAACTAAACACAGTTTTGTTTTTTCATGTTCCAGTCAGATATTCTGTAAATAGAAAGACAAACAAAAGCTTTTGGAAAGTTTTCTATCTTCATTTCTCTCTTATTTAAGATGAACCTCATCATCCTTTGCACACGATCTTATACCGTTTTTATGACGATGCTTATATCGGATAGGCATGTTTACGTTAACGACTCGAGAAAATTATAACTGCGGTTTTCTTATTTAAACACTTGACTGGAACAGAGATGTTTGTTTCTTTTTTTTTCTATGTTTGCTTTGGTTTTATTGTCCACGCCAGTTATATACCAATAACACCATGTTCTGTTAACAATGAACTGTCAATAAAAGTGAAAACTTCATTGTCTAAGACGTGTCTTTCACTTCATTTGTGGATCGATAACTCGTTATGTTCTTGAGTCATGGATCACATTTCTGATGGGCCCAGAGTTCAGTTTGAAAACCAGTCTACAGGAACCCATGAACCCTGGTTCTGCTTAAGGTCCCTTCCTGTTAAAAGGGAGTTCTTTCTCCCAACTGTCACCATTGGGGAATTGTCTGATTGTTGGGGTTTTCTCTCTGATGTTGTGAGGTTTTTACTATATAAAGCACATATAAAGATAATGGTTGTACTCTTGTCCTTCTGTACATCAGGAACGTTGTTAATCAAACTTTTGATCCTTCGGCGTTCACTTGAACGCTGTTTCCCTGCTTCATAATGACTGTCTCAGACAGCTGCTGCATAACAAATATATTTTTATTGATCTTTCTGCTAAAAAGGACACAAAGCACTTTTCTGTATATGCATTCATCTAATAAGTGCACATTTCATTTTTTTAATAGTCCTGATCGCGGATGAATTCCTCGCAGGTTCGTTAACCGCTCCGGAGCATCTGCAACATGATGAGCAGAAAAAAATCGAACAGATGTGCATCATAAATCTGCCTTGTGGTATTTTGCAGAAATGCCCCTTTAGGGACACGTATGCTGCTCTTCTGATGAAATGCAATATGTTCAGCCACCTGCCCAGTAATGGGACGGAGCAGACTAGCTCAGACATACTGATGCCTTCCAACTCCATTTTAATTTCATGGAGATTTAATGTGTCATTTGGAGAAGATTTGACTTCTTTTATTACGTCTAAATGGATCATTGGGTCAGTTCACATGCTTTTGACTTCATACACTTTATGGCTGACACTGTAATTGCTCGAAATGGGTCAGTGCATCACCATTTAGCAAGTTAAAGGCTCCCCTCGGAGGTTTTTGAGGAGTCGACCTGCTAATGTCTCACAAGGACACCTGTCCACACTGTGCTGTGGAAAGACTTCCACTCTGCCCTCCTGCCTCATTGAATAGCTGCCATTTTTCCCATCTTGAAGGTCAAATGAAAAGATGTTTCTTTAAAACATAAAATTAACTGCACCTTTCAGGAGAACGTGAAGGAGCAACATCCATGATGTTCTGTCTAAAACATCTACTGTGTTGCAGATCACCGAAGTTAAAACAGCGTCTCCCGTGTCATGCCGCTTTGGACCACAAGAGGAAGTCGTGAGTAAGTCTGCCCAACATAAGACATAATGATGATGAGCTAACATTATCAAAGTTATTGTTAGCTTATGTTTGTGCAAAATTCACGTTTCTACTATCTGTAGCAGAACCATGATTTGTGCTTCACACACATGAAAAGGGCGTCTTCCTGTTGTAATGTCTGTGATGTTGGTACCCCGTACGTTTAATCTGCTGAGAGTTCAGCACAGAAAACTGAAAAAGTGCATTCTGGGTAAACTTTGAAAGCTATAGCACCGTGTGAGACACTGTAGGTGGTTTGTGCTTGAAATCAGAACGATTTAAAACATATGAAAGTACTCGTGTATTTTAATACCAGGATTATCCTGTAGTCCTGATTCTGACACACACAGGACCCCCCACTCCAGTATCCAGCTGGATGGGTTATAATAAAGCTCATAGATGAAGGAGGAGTTGATCCATAGATACTACACAGAGTTTTCGCATCAGGCTGTAAACGTGTTTATTTCTGCTGTAAAGTTTCATATTTTAACAAAGGCAGTCTACAGGCACTGACTCACTGCTGGAGCCTCAAGTGGCCACTGGAGGAACTACAGTTTAAGTTTGATTCATTTGTTCCTTATTTTCCTCTCCTTCCATCATCTTCTCTTCTGTCTTTCCTTCATCCTTTTTTCTTTCCTCCTTTCTTTCATACGTCTTTATTTCCATCACTGATTCTTAATTCCTTGCTTCCTTTCCTTTTTCATTTGTTCCTTTACATCATTTGTTGTTCCCTTTTCAACTTCGTCATCTTCATACCCTCTCCTTTTCATATTTCCTTCCCTTCTACTCCATTCCTTTCCTTCATATCTTCTTCCCACTCTACTTCTTTCATTTCTTTTCTTACTTCCTCCCTCTTTCCTTCCTTATTATTTCCTTTTCCTGCTTTTTCCCTTTACTATTGCAGAAACAGGAGTTGTCTGAGTTTTTCTGTTGTTCGCAGCGAGCTGTCAGCAAACAGAAGCTGTAATATTTGATATTATAACCAAACTGAGGCTCGTGTTGTCTCCGTCCTGTTTCTTGTAAAACTCCCCGTCTGTTCACACCAGTCGGGGCTTTTGTGACATTCTCCGAATGACTTTGTTGGAGAAAAAAAAAAGAGGAGCCACTCGTGTTCAAACCGAGCTCATATTCATTAAACTTAAATCAGGCAGCGCCGTCGCCCCGTCCTCTCAAGCAGAGATGATTTATAACCACCTGAAGACTTTCTCATAATTATGAGACAGTACGTGTCAGATATGCAGCATTAATCTTATCAGAGACTTGAATGATGATATTCCTGATGAATCCATCACGTCTGAAACTGACACTTCTTTAGGTCTGTTGATTAATGTTGTTCCTGCTGATCTCTGATCACGCTGCAGTGTGTTTGGATTTTTACAGCACTGAATGAAACAAATTAGACCCAAAGGTCTCCTTTTTACCAAAACCATCTCTTTGTTCCTTCCTTTCCTTTCCCCCTTTCTTTGCTCTCGTTTTCCTTCCTCTCTTTCCTTCATTCATTTTCCTTTCCTTTCCTTCCTGCCTCTTCCCTAAACCCCTTTCTTCTTTCCCGTTTCCTTTGTTTCCTCCTTCCTTTCCTTCCGTTGTCAGCTTTCTTCCTTTTTTTGCTTCCTTCTCCTTTCCTTACTTCCCTCCCTTTCTCGCTTTATTTTTCAGTCCTTTTCTTTCCTTCCCACCTGTTTCTTTGCTCCCTTTCCCTTCTTAGGCTTTTCCTTCCTGTTTCATTCCTTCCTTTGGTGCTGTCATTTCCTTTCCTCCTTTCTTTGCTCTCTTATTCCTTCATTTGTTTTCCCTTCCTTCCTTCCTTCCTGCCTGCCTCTTCCTTAAACCCCATACTTCTTTCACATTTCCTCCTTCCTTTCCTTCCGTTGTCAGCTTTCTTCCTTTTTTTGCTTCCTTCTCCTTTCCTTACTTTCCTCCCTTTCTCTTTTTATTTTTCAATCCTTTTCTTTCCTTTCTTTTCTGGTCGAATTCTTCCTCAACAGCAGAAGTGAGAAACCTTTGTTCAGCTCGCACTTCTCTGTGATCGTTTTCACACAGCTGTCTGAACCCACAGAGCATGACGAGCTACACTTCTTCACTTTTGCTCCGTCTTTATTGGCATGACCAGAAATCCCAGCATCTCCCACACAGACCATGAATCTTGTGACCCATCGTTTGAAATCCTTTTTCATCTTTTCCTCTTCTCGTTAGTCTTGGTTTTGAATTTAAGGAAAGTGAAGTCAGGTGCATTTGTCGTTTTAGCAGCACAGACAGAGCCTGCTTCTGTTTCATCATGAGCCCAACACGGGGACCAGTTCAGTACCAGTTAGTGCACGAGATCATGAAACACATGTTGTCCACCCTCCTGTTTCCCATCCTGCACTGGGGCAGCTCTCCCGGCATCTCTGTGGAAGAGAAACATGATTCTAACATGTTGAAATTTGCATGATATTTCAGTGCGCTGTGACATTTTACTTCTGTAAATCTGAATACGACCTCTTCTGAAAGGAAACAGTCTGTTTACAGCATGAATACAGGTCAGCAGTTACTAAAAATACACCAGATTGTTGGTGTGAATGCGGGAGAACAAAAACGCATCAAATCACTGCACTTCCATCATGGCGTCGAGCGTTTACCTCCAGGACCCGGGCCCTCGGTTTTGTCACACTGCTCGTGTTTTTCAGTGTCCTTCTCAGTCTCCTCAGCCTTCCTCTCATGGCTCTGATCACTTCCCATCTTCAGTCATCAAAAAGAGCCCCACCTGAGGAAAAACACACAGGTGTAAGTTACACAGGTAACTCACAGAAGGAAAACATATTAAAAAAAAGATCTTTTGGTTTCAGTCAGAGCTGAATGAGAAGACGGGGCAGTGACGACCTGAGCCTACCTGAGACGTTTTAAGTGCCCAAACCTGACCGGGTGGTTTTAGTGTCTAATCAGCTGGTGGACGCGAAAATTAACCAAAAAACAGTCTCCTGATCGATAACCGTTTCCATCCCTCCTACTTCCTAATGCAGACTTTATAAATCCTAATAACTTCATCATCACTGGATGGCAAAATCGACCAAAGCTCCAATGCAGAGCCAGCTAATTAACTTCTCTCTGTAATGATTCCAGGATCTGTGTTTTACAATATAAAGTGCCTTCAGTTCATAAATAGGATTAATAAATAGGAAATGTGGCAGGTTGAAAGAAACCACAGGGTGAAAAAGTCCAGCAGACGAGAAGTCAAAGGCATGTGGTACCCACAAACTCTTCTTCTATCTAAGCAGAAGAGGCAGTATAATGTGTGTGGTGGAGGGTGAAATGAGACGGGCAGAGGACAGAGATAGAAAGGCCTTGATAGAGAGGAAGATGGTGGTAGACATCACCGCCACTCCTGGTTATCAGCTCGGACATCCCTAATCCCATCCAGGACACCAATCCAATCAGACACAACACAATCAGTTCGGCGGACGCAGCTCGAGGGATCATCTTACTCTGCTGAACACGATCGCCGCGAGCTTTCCCGGCCATGTGTAATGCATGCTGGGAAATTACATATAACCAGAAGGGATTTTCAGCATCGTGTTACCCTGACGATACCCTGTGTCGGTGTGTCTGGCTTCACGAGCTGGAACAGTAAGAAAACACCGCCATCGTCAGCTAAAAGCAGAAACGCTGATAAGTTCATTAACCGGCTGAACAGAAGCTGCTGTGGTTGGAGAGTCTGAATAAATCCTGCAGTCTTATCCACTCAGATCTGTGAGTTCCTGTGAAGTTCCCCCCTGAAGGCCAGACGGGCTTCATTAGACCGAGCGGGTTCTGTCTGTTAGCTAACAATCGCCCACTAACAGCATCTACCTGGCTGCACCTCCGCCTGCCTGCTGACGTCCTGTGAAGTCACAGCAGTGTTGGGATGTTTGGTGACGGGTTGCTGGAGGCTGCTGCATAATATCAGTAGTAAAGATGGCGCTGTACCCAAAACCTCCTCCTGCTTTGAGTGTCCCCCAAATAAACTGCTGCAATGTCCAGCGGCTGCCAGATGTTTGCAGACCGGTCTGTGTGACCGAGGCCTACCATTAAGAAGTGCTGATTGGTCGGCTGATTAGTCTGACCATCAGCCAGACGGTCCAGACACGTGACCAGCTCGTGGACAGCTGGGACGTTTCTGGAACAAACGAGAACAAAATGCTGCTGAATATTTTCACACTTCCTTCAAACTGATTTCATTCACAGCACGGAGACAAACGGAGTCTCTGACACCGCCGGCGAGCCAGTGGAAGAAACGGCGGCAGTAAAACAAGAAGAAATTAACTGCCTCACAAATGTGTAATGGCTGTGGCCTTCTGGCCGGACCCCGAGGCAGTAACTTGTGATCATTTTCACATTAAAGTTGATTATGAGCCTCACCTTTGCCCCAGATCTAATCTAACACCGGCGGAGGCTCATCTGCTGGATGGGCGTCCAAACTCAGAGCACAGAAGAAAGAGAACAGCTGGACTGCATTAACACTAAAAATGCTGATGGTTTAGTTTCTTTCATCTCTCCATCTTTACTGGGGATTTGTGCAATTTTCTTTCTTTTGCATTATTAACAGTGGCTTGCAGCCATCATAAAATATCAAACCGTGACTTCAGGAACCAGCGGGTGACATCATGGTAGCGTCATGGTAACGGCCATCGACTCCATTCCTCGGTGACCTCAGGAAACAAGTTCCTGATGACTTTTGCACGTTTGGGGTCAGTGAGGACGAGGCTTCACAGTCAGATCTGGTTTCAAAACACAAAGTGGAAAATGCTCAACCTGAGTCTTCATATTAGGACTCACAAACCAATAGGTGAAGGTGCGGCGGCCACGTTCCATTTTCACACAGCTACACCACAAAAAATGCTCAGTAAAAGCTCAATGAGCAGATCTGAAGATGTGAAACTTGTGACTGAGACCATACATTGATGAGGACAGTGTTTACTGAGCTCACGGATCATGTGAAGTGTCACCTGGGTGACAGGTGTCGCCCCCTGGTGACTTTTAGAAAACTGCATGTTGAACTTGATACTGCATAGCACCACCAAAAAGGATTATGATACTTGGATAAATAAAGAAATGTGCTCTGTTCACTGGCTCCCTGATAGATTAAAGAGCTGACCTGAAAGATGATCCAAGATGAGACTTTTAAATAATCTGGCAAACCCAGAGAGCTTCTCATTAATGGATTAGAAATGAGTCATGGCAGAAAGCAGTCCCGTTAAAATGGAACAAACGAACAAATTAATGACAGCGACACGTGTTTCATTCATGAACTGGAGAGCGTCTCAATCAGCATTCAGTGCAGCCGCCTCGCTTCCTTCCCCGGCTGTCTGTGCAGCACGGCTCACAGCCGGAGAGAAAGCCGAGCTAAAAATAGATCCCTCCGCTCAGATATTGTTTTGTTTTGACTTGTGCGCCTCCTTATCTCTGCCGCTGCCCTCTTCGGCTCACGACAAACCGAGTCGGCTTTTCCAAAGCCTGAGGGCTCCATCTGAACACAACACTACATGTGACCCACAGAAAGCAGCTGCTGGCTGCAACAGCATGACACTGTGGCAGGTACCTCCGATCTGACTGCTCCACGGAGACTAACGGTGCATGCAAAAGGATTTTAAATGAGCACAAAGAGACAAACGGACTGAAAATAGACACGAAACATCCACAAAGAGATGATCACAATGAGGCACAAAATGGCTAAAAGAGAATCACAAATGGAGAAAAACAACAAACAATTTCCATAAAACAACTTCAAAAAGAAAAAATGACACAAAGAAACTGGAAATAACTGTGACAACATGCAAAAAAGACTCAATATTTCTACAAAACAACATAAAACAGATACAGAGCGTCCACAAAGAGATGTATAGAAAATTTAAAAGCATCTGCAGAGTCTCAAAACAGATGCAAAGTACCACAAAACAACTAAAGAGTAACACAAAGTGACAACAAAGAGACCAAAGTTACACAAAAGGCCGTCTCTGTGAATGCTGTTATACTCGAACACCGTCTCACAAACCACACCGAGTTCACTTCTCTCTTTTTTCCATCAGTAAGGAAAGACGCTTGGCACGAATGGGGTCCACCCACTAGGAAATAATGAAGATAAATAATCTCTCAGCAGCAGATTAATTACAGCCTATCTGCATTACTGATTCGATTAGAACAGAGGGAGTTTGCCTCAGCTTTATTCTCTCTCTGCTCTAATGAACGGGTGTCACTGACTCAGGACTGTGTGGCGTTAGCTGACAGACGTTAGGATCATGTGTAATAGATCCACGACTTTAATATTTTTACTGTAAATGTGTTCAATGCGTCCAGCTGAAATACGATACGCAGGTTAGATTCCCACATCAGCCCTTTCTGTGAAAAACAAGACTAGAAATCTCTGACGGCTACTGGAAATCTAAAATCAGTTCATTTCAAAAGATCAGAGTTCAACCACTGATATCAGAGACTGAGGGGGGGGCAAGGCCTGGAGTCCACTTTCAAATGTATGGTATGAGTGATGTTAAAATACTGCAGTAAAAGGCTGTTTTCCAAAATGTGGCATGATTATAAAAGGTTGTAAACGATCAGATTAAATCACCCATGCTGGCTGCAGGTCAGACATGAACGGCCAGTTAGCTCAACGCATTCTGTGGGAGGCAGGAGCACATGACTAAGAAAAACACAAACAATGACTCAAGAACTGAAAATGAGCTGAAATAACCCCTTTACTTTAAATCACTCTAAAGAGATGCAAAAACAGCTTAAACTGCATGCAAAACGACCACAAAGAGCCTCAAAATGACTAAAAACTGGTACAGATGACGTCAGAGACACAGAACAATTAAAAACAGGTGTAAAATATGCACAACCGGACACAACACGAGAACAAAGACACTCATGGTGTCTAAAAACAGACTTAAACGACTACAAAGAGACATAAAATACATCAAAACAAGAAAAGGAGACTGATGGTTGAAACGATGCATTAAAACTAAAGGCGCGTGCACTCGAAGACCACGCCCATGCTGCTGCAGGTAGTGGTCTGGTTTGTGTGCAGGGTTCATGTTTTTCTTCTGCAGGAACACCTGTGCAGATGTGGGCGGGGTCTCAGAGGACACCCCCGGAACCAGAAGCGTGCTTGTTTGCGTCTCTGTAGCTGTGCCTCATCAGACCTCCACAGCGGATCACTCGTTATTACAAACACCCAAACATGTCCTGACGGTTTAAGCCTCGTGTGTCACCCACTATGAGGGGATCTCGCGTGTTTTTGGCTTTCTAACTCCGTGTTGGTGACCCGTGTGGGCCCGTGTGTCCGCTCCAGCCTGCAAACATGCTTACAGCTGAGCGCTCCGCCTGTAGAGAGGACAGGAGCTCCGACAGCCGCTCGGGGAGCACAGATTAATTTTAGCCCACCTAATCGACCCCGCGAAGCCCACGAGACCTCTCCGTCTGTGTCGGCCGCCGGTTCCGATTAGTTTGTAGTGTTTCCAGGCAGACAATCCCGATCGACGTGTCGGCGGAGTGAAGGCTGCGGAGATCCCGATGGAGGAGGAAGGATCACTCCGCGGAAATCTCCAGGCCGACGCGGAAGTGCCACAATCTGCAATTCCTCTGACGTCCAGCAGAGGCAGCAGCGAGCCAGTCTCATAGACTCCCATGTTAAAAGACAAAAACGTTGTATTGTTGTGTTAATGACTTAAAATGATCAAAGATAGACACAAAGAGAAAAATAGACCCATCTGAACACACAAAACACAAACAAGTGTGAACCACAAAAGATTTACACAAAGAGACCAGAGTGATGAAAAATAGAATTTATGACAAAGACATGCAAAACAACTGACATCAGACACCGAATGATCACAGCAGTGAAGCTGCAGATGAAAAATGACCACAAAAAGCAGACACAAAACAACCATAGAGGTGCAAAATGATACAAAAAAGATGAAAAATCGACGCAAAACAAGTGAAAATAGAAACTTAAAATATCCGCAAACAGAGAAAAAGCTCTTTAAACTCTTCTGATGATGTCAGCGTGGGCGTGTTTACTCACGCAGCCCTTCAGAGCTTCTGCAGTAAAGATGAGGAGGAGCGTTTGCTGTGACAGGTCCTCGGATGTTTTGATGTTACTGTGAGGAAACTTTTGGAAACACTTCACATGAAGATGAAAGTATAAATCCAGCCTGTGCGCCGCCTCAGGGAGACGCCTCTCTGGGCCCACCTGTGCAGGTACAGGCAGACTTTAACTCTGAGGCGGAGTGATACCCCTCACTCCTCTCTGCCTGTCTTTGTCCCCTCCGCCCTGGTAACCCACCACAGCCCCATCCCTCCCAACCTGCTGTTGTGACGTCACGCAGGTGGCGAGCTAATGGAAGCGTCGCCAAAACAAGACGTCACGCGGAGAGACCGACGTGATAGGCTGAGAGGGCAAACCACGGCGCAGCACGAGGACGGAGGAGGAGGAGGATGGCGGTTGCTATGCAGGTTGTTGAGGAAGAAAAAACGGTTTAAATATTTTTTTTTTCAAGTTGCCGCCTCCTCCTGGGCTCGTGCACACGCTCGCAGGCACATAGACACGGTGTGTAAAAACCTGCTGGAGAATCCAGTCAGCTGATCACTCCAGAAACACGCGAGGAAATACAATAAGACAATAAATAAATAACTTTCATTTCAGATTATCCAGAAACGCACAGATTATTAATATCAAGTAAAAAAAACTTGAATGTGTAATAATTTTTAAGCAGTGTCAGGAACTAATTCACAGTTGACATCATTTTGTTTCTGTATAAAAACCGCTGTTCATCATGGGATGGGGAGAAGGGTCCACACTCAACACTGACTGCATACATTTCATTTATTTGACAATAAAATTATTTTAAAGTTAAAAAAACAATTATGATTTTTTTTTTATATATATCAGAAATGTATCAGAAATAATCTGGATTAAAAAGTGAAGCCTGTAGGTGAGGCACAGTGACTGTATGAGACAGAAACAGAGGTAATAAAAATGTCCCACGTGTGGGACTAATAAAGATTATCTTATTTTATCTTAGTTATCATTTTAATAACACAGTTAATATTTTGAATGTGTCTTTCAGTGTAGTTGTGCATTTAATTGTGCAGTTTTGTGCTTTATTTCCAGTTTGATATCATTAATGTGTTGTAGGATTACACGACAAAAACTTTACAAGACTTCTACATGACTTTATTTAATGTATTTAACTAAAAGTAATGGGTAAAAGTCAACTAGGGTCAAAGGTCAGACACTAG
Source organism: Benitochromis conjunctus (assembly GCA_015052645.1). Lineage (NCBI taxonomy): Eukaryota > Metazoa > Chordata > Actinopteri > Cichliformes > Cichlidae > Benitochromis > Benitochromis conjunctus. The sequence continues at coordinate 48,795 of VOQK01026534.1, forward strand.
CAATAGTTATAAACCTATAGATAATTTCATATTTAGTATTGGGACCATAATAAAATGAGTCGTCACTTTCTAAAACAATAAATAAAAATAAAGAATAATGTATTGTATTTGTGGACGTTTCGGTGTTTTTGGACAGACTTTATGAATGAGCCATAAAAATAAAGTAAAAAAACGAAATGATAAAAATATATTTTTGATCCAGCTGGACAATAAATAATAACAAGGATTTAAAAAAAAAAAAAAGATCTAACAAAGTGCGGACGGAATCGACAAAAACGTGTGGTACGTCTTACGTCACCACGTTAACCCCGAAGCGGAAGTGAACACGTGGGGTTGAGGGACGGCACCACATCGCATGTTTGGAGGCCACGAGTCTGTTTCAGGTGATTTCTCCTCTTTTCACGTAAATTTTACGAAGTTATTAAAGAACTGACGTCACTGCGCGTGACGTCCAGCGTGCCCTTTGATTTTAAAAAAGTTTTAATGTGACCGTTTCCGGTCTGAGAGGTAACCTGAAGGAAAGTAGGCGGTTAGTTAGCCGGTTAGCTGGTTGTCTGTGCTCGTAAATATCAGGGTAAACACGCAGAGAGGTGTGACTTCGGGCTTTAAACCCTCACTGATGTTTTTCAGGTGTTTCACAGGTAAACCATCCACCTCTTCCTCCGTCTTCATCATGGCTGTGAGAGCCGCCTTTGAGAAAAACAACGAGATCGGCTGCTTCGCCAAACTGACCAACACGTACTGCCTGGTGGCCATCGGCGGCTCCGAGAACTTCTACAGGTGAGTTCACCTTAGAACAAGCGACACACTTTGATAACACTGAGGCTAAGTTAGCATCTGGAACCCAAAGTTACAGCATGATGTCATCAAGGTGTAATCTGCCTCACGTTCCTCACCTTTTGTTATAATGAGGTGAGTCAGTCCAGGTGATCCTGTCTCAGTCAGCTGTG
>VOQK01026535.1:0-11027 GCA_015052645.1 Benitochromis conjunctus
GGCTTGGGAAATCTTTTAGTAGCCTAAGCCTGCTTTAAATTTCTCAATAACTTTATCCCTGACCTGTCTGGTGTGTTCTTTGGACTTCATGGTGTTGAATCTGTGGCAAGATCTGAAAACTGCTGTTCACAAATGCTGTCCATCTAATCTGACTGAGCTGGAGCTGTTTTGCAAAGAAGAATGGGCAAGAATTTCAGTCTGTAGATGTGCAAAGCTGGTAGAGACATACCCTAAAAGACTGGCAGCTGTAATTGCAGCAAAAGGTGGTTCTACAAAGTATTGACTCAGGGGGCTGAATAATTACGCACACCCCACTTTTCAGTTATTTATTTGTAAAAAATGTTTGGAATCATGTATGATTTTCGTTCCACTTCTCACGTGTACACCACTTTGTATTGGTCTTTCACGTGGAATTCCAATAAAATTGATTCATGTTTGTGGCTGTAATGTGACAAAATGTGGAAAAGTTCAAGGGGGCCGAATACTTTTGCAAGCCACTGTATCTGTTATCAAATCGTGGGAATACTTGACACAATTGCAAGTTAAAATGAATGCATGGAGAATTGAGCGCTTTGCTGCACTGTGTGCAATCAAGATTAGATTTGCAGATTCAAGGGCTTTGAAGTTGTGTATATGATGAAGGTCACAAACAATATCTGACTGCAGATTTTAACCTTGTTGTAGCGAGAAGTGAAGCACATACAAAGCGCACACGCGAACATGCACACAGACAAGTAAGCACATGCACATTAAGATTACATGATTCCATGAGCTAAGGAGACTGGCTGTCTACTTATGTCTTGAGATAAAGTATAAAGACGGGACAGTTTCCAGGTGTTGAACCCATTTCCTTTTTCTTTTTTTTTTTGCTATAGGCAGTCTCAGTGTGGAAGAGAGGAAGTGATCGACAGAGTTATTATGTTTTGGGGTTCTTTCTTTTTTCTTGTTGAATTTTGACTTGAGTTCATTAAGTTCTCATTGGGTTTACTTGTTTTAGTTTAGTCATTGTTTAAAAATGTTCAATATACATTCGATACTGGCATTTAAGTACTATCACAACACATAAATATAAATGCAAGTTTTGTAATGTGCTATAGTCCTGTTGTCACGATGCGGCTGTGTGCAGGCACGAGAGGACTCAAACGCAAACTCACCGAAAACAGGGCTTTAACTCAAAATACAGTTTTATTGCTGGCTGAAGGCAATACAAGCAATGCAAAACTAAACTGGGAAAATCATTACCTAATAACACGAGGAGGCACAAAAGGGAACACAGCCAAAAGGGAGGACGTGTCAAAGGAGTGAGGGAGACACTGACCTAAATACACAGAGGAATAACCAGGAAGTGGAAACACACGAGGAACACAGCTGACACAAATAACCATAACGAGACAGGGAAGCTAGACTGAACATGGAAACACGGGACCTTCACAATTAAACAGGAAACATGATACGGGAGTGGAGGAGAGGCAGATGAGAGGGAACAAGGGAACATGAAGGAGAGCACAGACAAGACTGGCATGATAAACATGATGGAATAAAACACAAGGAAGGGAACTCAAAACACTTGGTCAAAAGGACACGTGTAACCTAAAGCTAATCATGGCCTCTCCTTTATAACAATAAAATGAATGAAAAATGCAAAGCTAGTTTTATTAATATTTAAGATAGTAATGTCAGTACATGTCTGCCAAGTGTCTCACACACTGGATACACACGATGAATGTGCACTCCATGGGTAGCAGAGGGCTTTAATTTCAAGCTCACTTCTGTGGAGGGTTGAATGCTTGAAAACACTTGACACCTTGGCAGTGACAAGGTTATATTAGTGCATGGTTGTACTGCTATTAGTGCTGTAAAGTTTTATTGAGTTTGCTAGCATCCTTATATTATTCATAACTGTAAGGTTGACCTGTGTACTATATGGTGCCTTCACTGATGGAGAACTCTCTGCGAGGTTTAAACAGTCTGTCTGTCGTATCTCTTTCTCTTTTGCTCGCTCACGGTGTAAGCTACTCAAAGAGCAGCAGATGGTTGTGAGCGAAGTGACTACCAGTGTGCAGTGTGAATTCTCAGGCTTTCTTATCATGAAGCATTTTGATAACACTAATTTTAGATGTCCCAATATCTCAGAGACCAGGCTATCTGTGCCTGTAAGGTTCCTGGGCTCACAAAAAGCTGACATCTTTCACTGGGAAAGAACCAGGTCTTCATCAGCGGACACGTTGGCTCAGTGAAAGTCTGGTTTGACAGAACCAACTCGGGCAGACAGTATGTGTGTTTTCAAGGACAGGATCCTCACAACTAAATAAGGAGAAGCACAGACGATGTTAAGATATGTTTATAATCAACAGTTTGGCTCTGAACTTTGTATTATTTTAAGCATAGAGATTTATTCAGAGCAAGAATTTCAACTGGAATTACAGAAATTGGGATTAAATTGTAAAATAAATGAGTTGCCGGTAGGATTCTGGGTCTTCTGCACACAGCTGGGCGAGCTGTTTACTTTTGTTTCCAGTCTGCACGATAAACTAAACCAATGTGGCTCTTGCTTTTTATTTAGTCTTTCTTTTCATCCAAGTATTGTTTTAAGAATTTAGCTCAATGAAACAGTATCTTACTCTAAACTAAAATAAGTTTTTGGTCTCTGCGAAAGAAGATAAAAAAAAGCTGTGTGCATGTGTATTTATGTCTGTACAACACTTTTATGCTCCAGGCCCTAATCCTTCTGTGAGGGAATGAAATGAGGCGAAAAGCAAAGTGATTCTTTGTGTGAGTGTCGAATAGCAGTGAGCTCAGCGGGTGTGTAAAAGGATGAGCCCTGCTTTAGACAGACTGACACTGTCAAAGCTTACAAATGATTTGCCATGTCTCACGTACAACTCGTGGCCTCCAATAATCCTGGTATTACTTTTGAAAAAAGTGATTTGAAATCGATGACTGGACTTACCAACAGTATAGATCAAATTTTTATTTCAAGTATTTTTCTTTTCCATTTTCTCATTTTCTAAAGCTTAACAACAAATCCCCTAATACTAACATTATTCTGGTTGGAAGATATTTAATTAAATTACACATTTAACGAAAGCTTTGGTCTATGATAAAGTGTTACGAGCAGGTCGTCTCAGGGAGTACCCTGAATTTTGCTTCATGTCATCTGGGATAAGCTCCAGCCCTGCCGCAGCACTATTAGATCTATTTATTTGTACTGAATAAATAAATGATAAATCACATTAATTACATTTACTGTAAGTGAAGACAACTAGGATTGTGAGGCAGACCAAAGGCAAGTTTGACAAAAACAAAGCTTTCTTTGCATTAACATTGACAAAACCTAAAACGCCACTCATAGACATTCAATGCCACAACTGTGAATATCCGCTTTCTCTCTTGCCTACATCAGACTTCATTGCTACTTATTTTGGGGTCTTTCTGCATTTAATAACTGAAAGCATGCTCTGTTTGGTAGACATCAGGTTATTGAAGAATATCCCATTTCTTTGCCTTGAGAAACTCTTGGGTTGCTTTTGCAGTATGCTTTGGGTCATTATCCAATTGCACTGTGCAGGTCTGCCTGATCAGTTTTGTAGCATTTTGGTAAATCTGAGCAGAGAGCACAGCCCCTGTACACTTCACAACTCATCCTGCTGATTCTGTCAGCAGTCACATCATCAATAAACACTGGTAGGCCAGGTCCACTGGCGGCCATACACGCCCATTTCATAACATTTCTTTCACCACCTTTGACAGATGATGTGCTATGCTTGCACTTTGTGGAAATCCTGTGTATTTTCATGAAGGCGTTTCTTGATTCTAGACTGTGAAAATGACTCCTACCTTCCTGACTTGGTTGCTAACCATGGAAATAATTCTGTCATCATACCCTTTCGTGTCTTCTTTTATCTTTTTGGCCTTTTGGTGCTGCCGAGCAGTTTTTGCTATCTCTCTGAACGGTTTATTTGCAACATTGCTGCTGTTAATTCAATTTTATTAAATTCATTTAAATTTCATTTGTATCACGCCAAATATAAAATATAGGAGCGAAAACAAAAACTCATCTCATGCAAGAATGGCATAAAAAAATACACAGAAAAGTACACACAGGAAAGAGGAGGAGATGTGCTCACTACATGGGAAATCCCCCAGCAGCCTGAGCCTATAGCAGCATAAATAAGGGATGTTTAAGGCTTCCTTGATCTGGCCATGACTATAAGCTTTGCTGAAAAGATGTCTGTCTCCCAAATCCAAACTGGACTTGGCAAGTATCCAGTTTCCTGTCAATAAGACAATAGAGCACTGAAGCAAGCTTATAATCTTCTTAATGTAGTGAATGTTAATGTATTTATTTTGCCAGTCAGTCTTCTGTCATGCTGCCATTTTTTTTTGTCTAATATGACAGTTTTTCTCCAAAGGCAGGTTCAAGATTTGGCTGTTTATAAGGGAAGTGGAGAACCCCCAGACCAGGCATGTTGTCTATTTTCACCCCAACCTCACTGTTATTTTGGTTGCTGGTCACAAATAGTCGGGCAGTTGTCCTGTCTGTGGCTCTTGGGGATTGTACTCTGTAAATTACCCTCTGCAGTTGGAACAGTCAGGATTTAGCATCCCAGTCATATTTTAAGAAAAACATGATGGTTACTGGTGAACAGTGTGGCATTCAGTTATGGTATGGTATCAGATGGCAGATTGATGGCTGTGGTAAATGTTAGCGGTTGATGCTAACATGCTAGTTCTTGCCCACTGATCTAACAACAAGGGTTAAAAAGCTGATTTTGATTTAATTGACTGTATCATATCAACACATTCATGCCATTTCCATTTGCCACAGCGGACAAAGACATTTTTCAGAAATAAAATAAATCAACACTGGTGCGTCCAGCTGTCAAAAAAAATCAACACCGACTATTTTTATTGAGGGGTGTGGATGCACGATTGCCTGTTGACAAGTGCAAAAAAGGGAATACATTTCTCAGTGAAATCTAATCAGGAAGACAGTCACATGACCCGTGTCGCAAGTGTCAAGTTGTGAGCGTGGCCACATTGGATACGCCACGGGTGTGAAACGGTCGAATGTCTTCTGTTTAGAGCATCATCCGCTCACCATAACATTTATTAGTGTGATGTCTTTTTGCAGTTTATGACACCTCCCTGGTGTCTGATCTTTTTAAAGTCAATTTCTAAACATGATCTCACTTCACTCAGCTGTATGATTTGCCTTCTCATTTTAGTGTAATTGATACAATCATGTGAGGAATTAAATTTGGCCTTTATGGCAGCAGACCTTAACCTTGACGGCACCCTTCTCCTAACTTAAAGACACATGCTTTGTCTCACTCCTGTTTGCTTAAGCTCTTAACCAGTCAGTGGAACTAGAGTGCAGAAGCAGACAGTTTCTATTATTGGAAAAAGGAGTGTTAGGAAGTCAGAGACTGGAACTGGAATTAGGCTCACTCTTTCCTTATAGAGTGCAGTCCAAGCCTTCCTTGTTAGGCTTTTGCTTGTCATGTAATGAGCTCAGCAGCACAGTTATAAACACAGTGTCCTAACCATGAAAAGAGGACAGCAAAATGCACAATCTGTACTTGTAAAACAGCAAGAATTCACCATGTTTTCACTCATTTGGCTTTGCAACCATTGCTATAATGCGAAATTAAAGGCCTTGCTGTCTGATTTATTTCGACAACCAAGAATCCTTTTTGGGTTTGTTTTTTTGACATAATAAGATAATTCAGCAGCAAGTCAGCACTCAGGAGAGTGCTGACAGAGTGTGCTTTTACATTACTTTACAGCTGTCTGCAGAGCTGAGGCAGACAATGCCGCACTCAATGGGAGTAGGGAAAAGGTTGACAGACTGCTGTGTTTAAACGGAACTAAGAATTCACCATCTTATGAAGCTGCGTTGAGGCAATGGAGGGTCGTAAGCCTGTTTGGGGGGGGGGTAATCTCCAGTGCAAGCTGACACAAGTCTCAGGTGGCCGAGCTTCTTGATCAATGCACCATGAGAACCACCTGAATGGTCACAGACGGGGGATGGCGTAGTCAGTGTGCTATGCTAGCTCTTTGAGGGACACAGTAACTCCCCTATCCACCGCCCAGTGACTTTTTATTGAATTTTCCTCTGAGCTGATTCAGTATCGCCATGTTAATTATAGTACAGTGATAAGAGTTCATTATATGCATCCAGTGCAACAGCAGACAGTGCAACACTACACAGCAATAAAGGATTCTGTGGCCTGTCATGGAGAAACTTATGGTCAAACACGAATACAATCCATTGCTCTCCTGGGAGGAACGATTCTCTGTTGCCATGTTACAATCTCTGCACTTGACACCGCTTACATGTGCAAATATGTGTCAAATAAAGAAGAGGTTGCAACACCGCGAGAAGAGGCTGGTGAAGGCAAGGCCCTGATGTGTATCAGGAGGTATAGATCACTGTTATGACTGCAGAGTTCAAAACCAGCGACCCATGAGCGGCAGAGCAGCTCTGCAGCTGCTTAAGCTTTCGAGCTTAGGCTTTGCTCAAGTTTGGGGTACAGCAGAGAGGGGAGGGGAGGGGAGACTTTGGTTGATAAATCACCTGACATGTTGGTGAGCTTCCACTGCTGTCTTTGATTAGTGTACACTATAACTAAGAAGTACTTTGTACAGTGTAAGGATTCTTGCAGAGCTCCAAATGTGCTGAGGATACATCAGTAAATTGAATGTTATTAATTCAGTTTACTGAAAGATTTTATGTTTTAGCTGTGCATTCATCTGTATGTGTCAGTCATTTATTTTGTCAATGTATATCGACCAACATGTACCTTTGAATTAAAAATTAGATTACTCTGAAGAAAGAAAAAAACAGGATAATGGTGCTGCATTCTTTTCCCCATAAAAACAGTAACTAATGATGAATTTTGCCACCTCAGTATATATCAATCAAGACATGGTTTGATGACGATTAGTATAGGTCCAGGGTTTTTCCAAGACCCTGAACCTATACTGTTAAACTGATCACTATTATTATTATGTAGACTAAGTCATTTTGTTCTGGAAGCAGGTCTGAAATTACAGAAACTGATCAGATCAGAAAAGAGAAACAGGGTTTACCCCTGCTAGGCCTCCGAGGGCGAAAGAATTAAAGACATAAATCAGTGTCAGAACAAAATACTTGGTGCAGAAAAAGAATGACCAAGGGAAGAAACAAGAAGCATTGAAATATACAATGAAAATAAAAATAAAAACAAACAACAACAAAACAACAGACAGTAGAAAGAAAAAGTATAAAGAGGCAAATAATTCATTGACTATTTGTTTTACTGGGTTTTAAATAGCAGTAACATAGAAAAAGGTTTTTGGAGGTACACCAGCTAAACTCTCTCCATCATACGTTCCCACTTTCTGCTTTCACGCTCATCTCTCTATGATCATGGAAAAGGGCAAACAGTTCCAAAGGGGCGAGGTATTTAGATGGCAGTTAATCTTACACAATTTTTACATTACATTTTTAGAACCTAAATCAAGGTCATTCTTGGTCATTAGCACTCCTTTAGCAAAACACTCCAAAAGGTAGACTGAGGCCAGAGACCAATCAAGGACTAGAGCCCATAAAAACATATAATAATGATTCACTTTTAAACGATAAACCGATAATAAACAATAAACAATAGCCAACAAACTCCTAACCACAACTTTTTCACACTGCAAGCAACAGTCAGGGTATCAAGAGACAACTTCCTGTGGTGGATTTTTCTGAAAATTACTCTTCACAATAAATAATTCACATAAGAAAGATGGTATAGATGTACAAATGCATAGATGTTTACAACAGAAAATTAACATTTTCTGCAGATATTGCAGATTTTGAGCAGACCCTGCAGTATCTGGGAAACTAGGCCGATATTGCAGATGTTTAGCCAAAACATCTGTCTGGAATAACAAGCACATGAGTAGCTAGACTAAACCTAAATAAGCTATTTAGTGCAGTCATGTGGCTAACTCTAAAATGCACCATAGATTATAAAAGCTGGTTAGTGGATGGGCGGATGAAGAGGTGTTAAAGTGATAGCTAGAGGCACTGGCACCTGTGTGCCATACAGTGGTTGCTGCAGTATGAGAAAGCTGCACATCTGGGACTTATCGTTCTCTTCATAGAATTAAGCTCAGCCTTTTCTTTCCCCCTAAAATGTAAACATATAATTAGGAAAAATAGACGATTTAAGCACCAAATCAGTCTTTTTTTTAATGTGGCTTTAAAGCTGAACATTTCAAATATGTTATAAGAGAATTTGTCTCTTCTGCAAATCTGATTTTCTTGTCATAACCGGTTTGTCTCAAACTCAGTTCTTTTTTGCACGTACCCAGTGAAAGAGCTGGGACACTGGACAAGAGGACTGAAAAGCCTCACAGGAGGTTTGAAGAGTGAATGAATAACACATCAGGGAGGCATCAGAGGAGTTACAGTGGAGAGATTTTTACTGAAAATAACAATAACCTCATCCCAGAAGGTTGAAATTCATAATCAGATTAGACAGCCTGACTTCAACACTGGGTAACTATTCTTTTAAAATATTGTCAGCTTTTAGCAACTGGAATGTGTGAATCCTGCATTTTTATTGGGAAGTTTGACCCTGTTTCCAGATGCGCTCTTGGTCTTGTTCCTTTCTTTTGTGTAAGTTGTGTTCATCATATGAGATGCACATTTAACAGACGTTTGGACTGACTGTTAAGAGCAATTTCTGGGGAATGTAGTTTTTCTACTTAACAAATATTGTAATATGTGACAAATTATGCAATTAACAAAAAAGTTGTGGCAAACCACTGTTTGGCCTACCACCGGCCACACCACCGCTCTGTTAGCGGAAATGTGTCCATGAAATAAAAGCTCTTGGAAGAGAGGGAGAGAGAAGAGTCAGAGAGACTTCAAAAAGTAATAGCCATGAGTTGAAGACTAGATGTTTTGTGTCAAAGAAAGAGCTTTTGGTATCCGAAAGTGTTTCCGGTGAGACCGCTGCGTCTAATTACTAACAATACTTTGACATCAGTCTTCAAAGGACACGATTTCTTTCACACATCCATCAACTTTGTGGAACACTTTACGTGCCCGAATGATTAACGAGAAGCCGGCCACTTCACAGCCAGGGAAATCCACTTCCTCCAATAGATGACAGTGAAGAATGGCTCATAATGCCTTCTATCCTCACAAGCTTTTCTCTCAAGCGGTAACTAAATAGTCTCTAATTTTTATGGTAGTTTTATTGTAATGGAGAGAGACAGAATACCAACCAATATCAAATATTAAAAACAAAAAACAAGAAACACATTACTTAAAAGTTCTACAGTAAAGTGATTTGCATGTCATTGAGTGAAATAAAGTTAAGTTTGATCACCAAGCAAAATTAGGACTTGCTGGAGAAACTCTTGTTGGGAGCACAACGGTAAGACATTTCTTGCAGTTGGTCACCAGGTTTGTAACATCTCAGGAGGGATTTTGGCGCACTCCTCTTTAAAGAAACTCTCCAAATCCTTCAGCTTTCTGGCTGTCATGTGGTAACTCAAAGCTTCTGGTCCCTACACAGATTTTCTATAGCACTGAGGTCTGGAGACTGGCTAGGCCACTCCATAACCTTTGTGTGTTTCTTCTTTAACTAATCCTTTGTAGCACTGTAGGTATATTTTGGGCCATTGCCATGCTGGAAAATGATAAATGGACTGGTACTTATAGGATGCTTTCTTACTCTGCCTGAGCGCTCAAAGTTCTTTATACAACATGCCTCATTCACCCATTCACACACTTTCTATCTAACATTCACACACATTCACACTCTTGTGGGTCTTAACTTGCAGTTAATATTTTGCCCAAGGATATTTGGCATCAAACTGTCAAGCTTCTGATTAGCAGATGACCTGCTCTGCTTCCTGAGCCACAACCACCCCTAAATCCCCTAGATGCTTTCACGACCTATCTTCAGTGATCTGGCTGAGAGTGATACACTGCCCTCAACGGGGTAACACAGTACCCTCAACAGATCACTGACCAGTGGTGTCCTTGGTGACTGGGTCCCAACAGATCATTAAAAGCTCCTCTGATAACCCATAGCTGTGGGCTGATCCACCATCTTTCTTATGATCATCCTCCCCCCATGAGGTAAGATCTTCCACAGAGCTCCTGGTCAATAGCAACTGCTGGTCATTTTCTTTTTCTTTCATTTTCAAATAATAATAGCAACAGCTGTCCTAACAGCTCCATAATCTTGTCCCTGGTGTCTTCGGTCTTGGTCATGGTGGTGAAGAGCTTGGAATAAAAGAAACTGATTCTGTGGACAGATGTGCTTTATACACATAACGAGTTGAGATCAAGAGTATGTTTAATTGACTGACTGACTGTGCCACACAGTCAATCTATGGGTGTTAGAATTCAAATAAGTATCAAATAATTATTCTCCCTTTTACATGATACTGAATAAGCACTTAAATTCAGGCCAACTATCACAAATGGACAGGTTATATTTCTTCAGCAAGATGTACATACAGTATGGCTGAGCATCATAATACTAAAGTGGTAGCATTACAGGTTCTTACTGGTGTAGACAGTGCTGACACTACTGGGGGAATCCATGGAACATGTAAGAAGCTGTACACACTGAGTTCCTAGTTTATCAAGGATGAGTTTGCAGCTCCATAACCTGCTGTTCAGTCAACTAAAACTTTACTTCATTAAATTCATTACATCAGACATCACATTAATTTCCCTTGATTTCTCTTACTTTGCACAGAAACAATAATAACTTAATGATCTGACTCATACTGTAATTTGAGCCGTGTTTGTATAATCATAGTTATCCACAGCAGGTTCTGACCGTTCTCATTCTAATATTTTGTCCTGCCCGCAGATACATGATGCTATTGGCTGCAATGAGTCATTGATTATCTCTGGCTGTTTCAGCAAAGGTTAATAATGTTGAAAGTGTCAGTCATCACAGTATCGTCTATTTTACTCCAACTGAGACTAAATGGTTTTAGATGCTAATAAGATCAATGTG
>VOQK01026539.1:0-14504 GCA_015052645.1 Benitochromis conjunctus
GGTCCCCATAAAATGAACCACTCTCTGATGGACCTCACCTCACACTCATCTTCTGGAGTGGTAGCACTTAGCTGCGTATACAACAAAATCATCAGGGTTATACTTCACACGAAAGCCAAAAAAGTTCCAAACGCCAGATTTCAATGACGGTGGAGGAGGTTCAACTTCGGGAGGCGTTGAGGCAGTTGCCATGTTGCAATGAGCTTAACTTCTGTCTCGCTAGCTTGATTGAATGCATGTGGGTGGCGCTCAGTGGATCTGCGCTCGACAGTGCAGCCTAGGCAGAGTAGTCGAAAGCAGATCCACTGAGCTCTCAACACAGACAGCATCGTCAGAAGAAAAGTTGATAAAATAAATATTAAATTTTGTATCGTTCAATACATACGCGTACCGAACCGAAAGCACTGTATCGAACGGTTCAATATCGATACGAATATTGTTGCACCCCTACTAGCCACTATTAATTCTTAAAACTCTGGCTGCTTTTCTGAGCTTTTTATTGTCCATGGAGCATCCTTGGGTCTGTTATGTAAGGCTGTACTAGTGTTATTTCAGCTCATGGATAAATATAGTATCAAATCTGAAGCAGTCACAAGTGTCCCATACTTAGTGCTGTGGTATGTTGGGTCTAGCATCCAATTCCTGTTTAAACACAGTGACACAAACTCAAGTCTCTGGATTGATGAATGATCAGATGTCGTAAGTGTCCTTCTGCCTTGACACTAATGACTGTTTTTTAAATGACCGATGAGTATCATGTGATTGAAAGGGTAGAGCTGCTTCACAGGGCACAAGAGTAAACACTGCAAGGTCGAACGTCATGTGTGTGTAATCTTGGGTGGTAATGAAAAGTGGCTGCCTGCTAAACAGATGCATTTGATCTGTGTGTGTCTGTGTCTCAGAGTGCAACCTCGTAGAAGGAGAGGATCATGTGGAGGTGAATGGAGAAATATTCCAGAAGCCTTTTGTTGAGAAGCCAGTGTGTGCTGAGGACCACAATGTCTACATCTACTACCCCACATCGGCTGGTGGTGGAAGCCAGCGACTCTTCAGAAAGGTCTTTGATTTGGCCTTTGTGGCTTTTTTTCTTTATAAATAAGCATTTCATACAATGCGGTTAAAGTATGGAAAGAAACTGGCAACTAATCATAAAAATGTTCTGCATTTAAAAAACAAAAAGGTTTTGTTGTTGCCTGAAGAATTCAAAATGCCGAGTGTCAGAAATGGACTGATCAGTCACAGAAACCAAACAGAGGCTGCGTCATTTTGCTCGATGTATTGTGCAGCAGCAAACTATTCAATTTGTTTTCACCTCAAAATGTTGCACACAATAACCCACAATGATATCATGAAAGAGCTTGCTTGAGATTCTTGCAAATTGATTAAAAATGATAATGAAAATATAACATTTACTTAAATATTCACAGCCTTTTCTCAATTCTTTTGTTGAAGCACCTTTGGCAGCAATTACAGCCTCAAATCTCTTTGAGTAAGATGTTGGAAACTTAGCACAAACCTCTCTCAGCCTCCATCAGGTTGGATGTGGAGCGTTGGTGCTTTGCCATTTTCACATCTCCTCAGAGGTGTTCAGTCGGACATTCACAGAGTGGTCTTAGAGCCAGTCCTTTGTTATTTTGGCTATGTGCTCGGGGTCGGTGTCCTGTTGGAAGATAAACCTTCGCCTCAGTCTATGTGGCAAGAAATGCCTCAAAGCCAGAACAGCCACCATCAGTGCATAGAAATATGTGCACGCCGGAGCCTGTAGGGCTAGTTCTATTCACAGCCCTTCCCTTAAACAGCTCCCTAACTCATCAAAAAGCATAAAGAATATAATATAAAATTATTATTATAGATGGTATAAAAAGCAAGCCCTTTAGGGTCTCTCCAGTAATAGAGAGCCAGTAAACCTTTGGGGGGAAATCGCATGATACTGCTCACATGCAGCCTCAGAGGAGACATCCAGAACTGAAAATCCCACATCCTGAGCAGCCCCTGAGGGATGACTGAGATTACTGTGGCCATGGTTCTATTTCTTCACATGACCGTACCACAGAAACGCCTGAAAAAACAAAGTTTATTTAGAAGCCTGGATAGTCTGTGTTCTGATTGAGAGACGACACACTCTTGGTATAACTGAAACCCAGGCTAAACAGGCGTTTTTCTCTGCTTCCCCTCTGCTGGAAGTGCATATTAGAAACTTGTTTAAACATGCAAACACCCTAAGCCCCACCAGGCTCAGCAGGGTGTCAGAAAGGCAGCGATCGGCCATCAACACTCACAAATGGCTTCTGCCATTTCCTGCTTGCAGGAAGTGAGGTCAGCTACGCCTGAGTATGTTTGACACTCATCCAGAAGAAGCAGAAGGGATGGGGATCTTTCCCTAAGATTTTATACCCACGAGGAGCTGGACAAGGCCAGTGAGTGACGTCTTAGGGGAACTGTAGGTCATGTCGGTAGTGAAGCATCTCTAGTTGAAAGGCTAAGGCTCTTCTTTTAATGATATTAGGACTACTGCTGCTCATCAGGAACTGCATTGTCTTTGATCCATGACAGCATTGTCAAACACAGTGTGGCCTTTAATTTAGATTTTGATGGGTTTTATGGAAACTATGCAGAGGTAAACGCAAAGACGGAGTGTCAGATAGAATTTTTCTGAGAATAGCGACTCAAGGCACCCTCTGGGATTTGTAGATTGGGAGCCGGAGCAGCGTCTACTCGCCAGAGAGCAGCGTGAGGAAGACGGGGTCTTACATCTATGAAGAGTTCATGCCAACAGATGGCACAGATGTTAAGGTAGGGTTTGGTTTTTTTGTCACAAAGTACATGGCAGATACAATATTTGCAAGGAACACTTTGTAAATGCTAATAAAGAACCTGTGGAAGTCACCAAAGGACTTTGTCAACTGTCACGTTAGTCCACATGAACCTGAACTGTGCTAGTATGTTCAGTAAAACCACTGATATGATTTAGAAAGAAATCCTTGAGGTCCTCTGTAGTGGCTGTAGGGCAGTTGTTCGGCTGGAGACACAAATCTTCTTTAGGGGTTGTGTCAATAAAGACCTCCAGTGTAAAACTTTATTAACTCACACACAGAGGAGGGGACTACCCGCTGAAAGTAGCTTTTCTTTTTTTAAACTTAGTGTCAACTGTCAGGTTTTTGTTGGTGTTTTCATGTCACATCAGGTCTACACCGTGGGACCCGACTATGCTCATGCCGAGGCCCGAAAGTCTCCCGCCTTGGACGGGAAGGTGGAGAGAGACAGCGAGGGCAAGGAGGTTCGTTACCCTGTCATGCTGTCAGCCATGGAGAAACTGGTGGCTCGTAAGGTCTGCCTGGCATTCAAGGTATGTATAGTTGATACTGTCAGGTGTGTTAGTTTTCTTTTTTCTTGTTGCGGAGTATGAACCACATCCTCATCTGCTTTCACTGCAGCAAACGGTGTGTGGCTTCGACCTCCTTCGGGCCAATGGACACTCCTACGTGTGTGATGTCAATGGTTTCAGTTTTGTGAAGAACTCCATGAAGTACTACGATGACTGTGCCAAGATCCTTGGGTACAACTTTTAGTGCTTTCTTTTCTTTTCCTGTGTTCACTGTCTTGCTCTGATCTGATGATGGAGTCTGTGTTTCTTTGCTGCTCTTCAGGAATATTGTGATGCGTGAACTGGCTCCACAGTTTCAGATTCCTTGGTCTATCCCTACTGAGGCTGAAGACATCCCCATTGTTCCCACCACTTCAGGGACCATGTGAGTCATAACAGGAACAGCTGTTACATCTCAGACACCAGAGGACTAGACTTGCATAGTTATCACAAATGCCTGATTGCAGTTCCTGCTGCCAAGGGTGCCAAAACCAGTTATTAGGTTTAGGGGCAAGTATTTTTTCCACATACAGCCGGATAGGTGTGGGTGACTTTTTCCCCCCTTAACAAAACAAAAAAACTACATTTTACTAATTTTGCCTAATATAGTAAAAGTAGTATAAAAAACTGGATTTGATAAAGTTTGATAAATGCAAAAAAAGAAGAAATTCTGTCATTTTTTTAAAAAGCAAAGTTGCTTGTTCAGTTTTCTGTTTAACATAATAACTGTGTGTTATCTACAGTAAATGACAGTAAGCATACCCCTGAGCAGAGCACGCACCAGCACACAAACTAAAGCCAAGCCAAACAGAGTTTAGCCTTCTCAAATCATCAGCCTCACTTTAAGCGTATGCTACATTTAGCACATTTTCTCTGCTTAACCCATTTTCACACAGTTCGTCCTGATGACAGATTGAGACTCCCCGAGGCTCAGTTACAGAGAAAAGGTTGCAGTGCAAAGCACAGAAACTGCTGCCTTAGTTAGTTGCCATCACTACAAGCACAGCTTTATTGAAGAAACGCGTCATGTATACAGATTTATGTTGATTCATGTCTTTACTTACGCTTTGCAGGATGGAACTTCGTTGTGTCATTGCTGTTATCCGACACGGAGACAGAACACCCAAACAGAAAATGAAGATGGAAGTTCGCAACCCAATGTAGGCCTGCCTCTCTGCAAATATGTTCCTGTTTATTGCAGATTAAAGATGTTTGAGTAACGTCTTGGATGCTTCCAGGTTCTTTGATTTGTTTGAGAAATATGGAGGATACAAAACTGGGAAATTAAAGCTCAAAAAACCAAAACAACTGCAGGTAAAGAGTAAGTTTCAATTAGTCATGGCGGCCTCTGCGGGACAAACTGTGTGTGAACATGTGTGTGTAACTTTGAACCCCAACAGGAGGTGCTGGACATCACCCGGCAGTTGTTAGCAGAAATAGGGCAGCAGAACGACTGTGAGATAGAAGAGAAAAAGTCCAAACTGGAGCAGCTGAAGACGGTTCTGGAAATGTAAGTGGGAAGCGAACCAGGTCATTTTATGAACTCCTCATCTTATATTCATTTAATCTGTTTCTGGCTCAGCTCTGCAACGGTCTAACTCCTAAAGCAGGGGTGTCAAACATAAGGCCCAGGGGCCTGCAAAGACTCCAGTTTCCAAATTTTATGTCTAGACTTAAAAACAAATCTTTCTAAAGGACGGGGATCTTTCCCGAAGATTTTTATAAAGCTTCTTATTAAATTTCCCTGAAGCAGTTTTGTTGAACGTGTTTTGTAGATCTTTCTCCGTGTTTATGACAGAGATGAGTTTCTCAGAAGTTACCAATCTAACTCAGCAGCATGCACAAAAAGTCAGTCTTTCTGTTTTACCACTGCTGAAAATATTTGCAGCCACAGCCAAGACCATATTTTCGTAGTCGCCATAATAGCAAGCCCCTCTCGCCTTATCACAAGTGATGTCATACAGTGCTAACCATAAGTATCTTTGGCTTTTTTCTTCTAACAAAGGTATGGTCACTTCTCGGGGATCAACCGAAAAGTGCAGCTTACTTACCTGCCCCATGGGCAGCCCAAAACCTCAAGTGAAGAGGAAGGTAGGAAGACATGTTTTATGACTTCTTCCTTAAGGTGGCGTACCAAAGGAACCAGCTAAAGCTGAGTGTTAACTGCCTGCCTCTGTGTTCATGTCCAGACACTCGTAAGGAAGGGCCATCGCTACTGCTGGTGCTGAAGTGGGGGGGGGAGTTGACCCCTGCTGGCAGAGTGCAGGCTGAAGAACTGGGGAGAGCCTTCCGCTGTATGTACCCTGGAGGACAAGGTGAGATGTTTTCCTCTGGAACAATGCCACATAGTATTTACCACACGCATTGCTTCTGGCCTTGTAACTTTAAATCTCAGGTCCTTGTCGGTTAGGGAGGTGTGGAGACGGTTGACTCATCAGTTACAAAGGTGTTAAACAGAGAAATCATTTAGAAAAGCCACAAACCACCATCAGTCCCACACAGCAGGCTGCTGATGCATCAGAGGTGTGAGAAAGGATGTGAAATGGAAACACCCATAAATGTGTTTATTTTAGCTAGGGTAGGTGCCCAGCAAGTGTTTTTACATGCTTGTGTCATATGTGTAAACATTTGTTGGCACGCTACTAAAACTTCAGTTTTTATGCAGCATTATGTTCATTCTCTGTGTGCAGACAAGCTTAAAAGTGACATTACGAGTGTGCGTGCGTGTGCGCGTGCATACTGTGTTTTGTAGGAGACTACGCTGGATTTCCAGGCTGCGGGTTACTGCGGCTACATAGCACCTACAGACATGACCTGAAGATATATGCCTCTGATGAAGGCAGGGTGCAGATGACAGCTGCTGCCTTTGCAAAGGTACACAGTATTCTGCTGCTCTAAGAGCTTCAGTCATCACACAAATGCATTAACACAAATAGGAAGGCTAAGGCCTTTGTTACAAGTCACATCAGTCACTGTCCAAATACTGGACGCACAATAAATAATCAAAGTGTCTGTGTGGGCAGGGTTTGCTGGCTCTGGAGGGTGAGCTGACCCCCATCCTGGTGCAGATGGTGAAGAGCGCCAACATGAACGGGTTGCTGGACAACGACAGCGACTCGCTGAGCAGCTGCCAGCACCGTGTCAAAGCCCGGCTCCATGACATCCTGCAGAAGGACAGAGACTTCACCGACGAGGACTACGACAGGGTGACTGACCAACCGCATTTACCGCTGACCGTGACATGCAAAAGCAATTTGTGTGGTTATATTCAAGAGCATGTGTGGCAGTAGGGCTGCACAATTAATCGGATTTGAATCTTAATCACGTTTTTGGCGTCCCACGATGTTAACAAGGAACAAATCATATGCAAAGAGCGCTGCAGAGGTGTGCCTGCACCACAAAGCAACACACCTGACTTATTCAGCGGCCTGACAACACAGCAGAAACTACAGTGTGATGAATGTGCATGCAGGCCAGGAGGAACAGTGCAGTGGTTGATAATGTGAATCGTCCGAGTCAGATCTCCATAACTGCGAGCCCGTACACTGCGTCAGCATATCTGTAAATATCACAACGCATTTGCATTGCATTTGGCCAAAGACGTGCAGTAACCAGTGCGAGTAACAAAGGCGTCCAACGTGGCAACTCTCATTCACATCCATCAGCCAGGTACAACCATCCATCCATCCATGGAGTGAAAGACTTCATATTTGGCTCGTAGGAGATGCACTTGGATAGTGGGAACGTTTTGTATATCTGCAGAGACGAATGAACAGGAATGTAGCAGAAAGCAGTGCTGCACTTTTTTAAGCGATTCATTGAGTTTAGGTGAATAAGGACATGTGTTATTGTAAGGACACAGCATAGATGTGAAAATGGGTTATGTGTATGTGATCCCAGTAGAAGTATTTTTATCACTGTTACCAATGAAATAACAGTGATAATCAATCAATACAACATATTTTTACTTCTCTACAGTTTACTAGTTAAACAACATTTCTGGCAAATGTTTCCTCACAGTGTTTGTGGCACTGATTTGTGGTGATGTAGGTTTAGGTTGTAGGTTGTGTCACCACATCTTTGAAGGCAGGAAGGGTCGAGTTTCTTAAACTAAATATTTCAATATTAATTACATTTCTTCATTTTTTTCATGTCACTTATTTTTGCATGGTTGGAAGTTTGGCTCTTTTAAGACTTTTGTAAAGTGAAAGTAGTTGTTTATTTGAGTGATCAGCTTTTGAATAAAAGCTTGTGCTTTTCTCCATGTGGATGTTACAGCTAGCACCAACCTGTAGCGCCTCTTTGGTGAATTCAATGAAGATCATTAAGAACCCGGTGGCCACATGTGATCAGGTTTACGCCCTCATTCAGAGCCTCACCTCCCAGATCCGCAAAAGGATGGAAGACCCCAAGTCTGCCGGTGAGCTCAGACCTCAGCACGTTTTCTGAAGCTTAAAACAAACAAACAACATTTTGCTTTTGGACTCTAATATGAATGTGGAGCTCAGAGTCCCTGAAAGGTGCAGTAAAAAGCTGAAAACATCTGTTGCTCTCCAGACCTGCAGCTGTACCACAGCGAGACGCTGGAGCTGATGTTACAGCGCTGGTCCAAGCTAGAGAGAGACTTCCGCATGAAGAACGGCCGCTACGACATCAGTAAAATCCCAGACATTTACGACTGCGTCAAGTACGACGTCATCCACAACGCCTCCCTCGGCCTCGAGGACACCCTGGAACTGTTCCGACTGTCTCGAGCTTTGGCTGACATCGTCATCCCACAGGTGAGGGGGCAGGGGGAGAAAACAAACAAAGCGCATTGTAATAGAGATGGTTCTGAGCGACATACCGGGCAGAGATCCATGCATTCGTTTTTAAATGACTGTGCCAATAAACAGAAAAAACAAGCAGACCCTCCAGGTAAGGAAAAGATGGCATGTTGCTAACGGGGGTTTTATGTGATGGCAGAATCATCTGTACCCTGAAGTTGAGAAGAAAAACTCCAGACAGAGCAAAGAGGTTGTTTAAGCTGCACTTTACAGCTGTGGACTGCAGTGAACCAGATGTTGACTGTGTTTAAAAACAGCCTTCATGTGCCAGATTTTACTGCTGTTCCTGTTTCTGTTTCTTTTATTTTCATTTATTGATGTCATTCAAATGTGTTATGTTTTATATACACTCAGTTCTATTGTAAACCTATATATAGGCCCACATATATAAAACATGATTGATGATGGTCGTATGCTAATGTAACGATATCAATGGAGTCTGTGCATAGCTGTGAGTTGATATTTTCACTCTGCAAAAAAGTGCAAAATTGTCTTAAGCACCCAAAAATCAAGCTGTTTACTTTAATTACTCTAATATACTCTGAGTATATGTTAAATGAGGCAGTCTCTTTTATTAGTTGTGTAGTATTTTATGCACATTTGTCTGTTTTTTTGCAGGAATATGGCATAAATAAAGTGGAGAAACTGGACATAGCGTACGCCTACTGCCTCCCACTGGTCAGAAAGATCCAACTGGACCTGCAGAGGACTCACGAGGACGAGTCTGTCAACAAACTGCACCCTCTGTGGGTCTAAGATTAGGATTTACAAGAGAACACGTGACGTACATGCGCAAAGATACATAGTGTTCCGACTGACTGGAGAATATTTTGGACTTGACTTCAGTTGTACGTTTGCAGGTACTCTCGAGGGGTGATGTCTCCTGGACGCCACGTCAGGACCCGTCTATATTTCACCAGTGAGAGCCATGTCCACTCCCTGCTCAGCATTTTCCGCTATGGGGGCTTGCTTGATGTAAGCAAATATCGATCTTGCTGAGCTTTGAGTGTTTTCAGAGGGGGCACAAAGCTGAAGGTGACATCTTCTGTGTGTGTATACATGTGCGTGCAACAGGAGGAGAAGGACCAGCAGTGGAAGCGTGCCATGGATTACCTCAGTGCTGTCTCTGAACTCAACTACATGACTCAGATTGTCATCATGCTGTATGAGGACAACAATAAGGTAGTGTCTTTTTTCTGTTTTGCTTTTTCTTCTGATGTTCTGACTATTTTTATTATTATTATTATCCTTGGTTCAGTTTGAAAAATAACTTAGTAACTATATGTCTACCAAGATTGAATCAAATGACTGCACATGGTTCTATTTGTGACATGCTAGCTTTCAGGAGTGCAGTAATCTCTATTTGGACACGTTTCTCCTGTTTGAACACCAGCAATTAATCAGACCGCCCCAACCTCTCCACCAGACTGAGAGCTGGTAGTGTTGTGCAGGGCAAACCAGAAATCTCAAGATGTTAGAATATTTTTTATGATCAGTCTAAAAACAATACTGATACAATATGCAGCTCAAAGTGTGTTCATTTTACCACGTGTTACTGCATCAGTGCAGTGTGGCGTGGAGGCCGTCGGCCTGAGGTGAAGCCCGGGTTGCTTTGACAGCGTAGTGTTTTTGGTTTGGGTGTTTCTAGATGATGATCATCTGGACAACCGCCAGGTCAGGAGCCTTTGCCATAATTGTGGTTGAAGGTACTGACCTATACAGAGAGCCATTGTATTTATACTGTTTGAACAGTAATTTACACATTGTTTGCAGAGTTGAAAGAATTTGAGATCCCAGATTTCAGTTGTAAGCCGAAATCATAACACCCCCAAGAAATAGATAGTTTTTTTTTATATTAAAGGCTCAACAATGACACATTTCTAATAACTGATTTTATCTTGTTACAGGACATCTCCTCTGAGGAGCGCTTCCATGTGGAGCTTCACTTCAGCCCCGGTGTGAAAGGTGTTGAAGAGGAGGAGAACGCTCCCACCGGCTTTGGCTTCAGGCCCGCCTCTGCAGAGGTGGCACGGCAGGTGGGATTGCATCAAAGAGTTTGCTCTTCCTCGTTATTCGTCTGCAGATGGCAGCGTTTGCCGTCAGTTTTATACAGTATGTCTGCTCGATCCAGAACGGGCAAAAACAACCTGACCCCAGCAGCCTGGAGGACCTGTCACGGGATGAAACTGACCGGGCTGTGCCGCTGTCTGAGCCAATCACCATTCAGAGGAAGTCCCCACTTATTCGCAACCATAAGACTGGATCCATGGAGGTGAGACTCACACTGAATGCAGAGGGAAGCAGAGCCACAATAGGAATTTTTAAAATAGTTTCAACACCTTCACTATAGACACTATAAACAGTTCCAGCATGTAACTGAACTCTGTTAACAGACAGAGGTGCATCGTTTAAGTTGCCCCATGTTTTATCCACAGAAAACTTCCTTTCTGTGGTTGTGGCCTCTCGTCTTATCTAGGGCTATATTTCACGAAATAAAGTAGTGATGGCTGGTATGTGATGTAAAATATGCTTGTGGTATGTGTGGGGTTTTCTTTCCACCAGGTCCTGTCGGAAACATCCTCCTCCAAAGTAGGCAGTTACCGCCTCTTCTCGTTCTGCTCTCGTCAGTCGCCGGAGATGAAACAAAGCGGATTAGGTAGGTATTGTAATGCTCTGTTGCTGCGGCAACTGTGTGACATGACTGAGTGGGAGGCTTGGGTGCAGCTACAAGACTTTTTATCTTGGGAAGGCGTTATTATTAATGGGAATGACACAGAATGAGGGCTGTGTTCATTGTTCTGGGAAATGCAAGGCATTTTGCAGGTTTGCAACTTCATCAGCACTCAAAGGCAAACCATGCCTCCATAACAGGATGGCCCAGTTTCCAGGACGGAGATGATTGGCATCCTGAAATAAAATAAATTCTGCATGGACAAACGTGTCTGACTGTTGCTAACTGCTGGTCACATGATTTCAAGAAATTAGAAAGGAAGTCATTCTGAGGTTGTTTCTGCTCCATTCATGCAAACTAAATATGATGAAAGTGATTGGTCATGCATTTGCACCAGTGGTATGTTTGAATCTTGCATTCTGAGTTAAAGTGTCAACCTTTACGCAGGTCCATAAAGCCTCGGAGCTTTCTCTGCCTCTAAGCAACTGCTGGGGTTGACTGTGACTGAGAGTGAGCTGTTGAAAGTCCATCTGCAATTTGACCTCTGTGTGAATGACATCAGGCACAGTCTGAGCTAAAGTCTAAAACATCATGGATAATGCCAAGTTTGGCGTTAATCCTTCTCAGTTATCTCTCAGAGGTTTAACTTCTATACTGCGTCTGCACTGGAAGCAACTTGGAGCATTGCGGTGACCAAGAGACCACAGAAGGTGAATGACATTCAGTGATTTCAAGCGACTAAAGGCAGAATAACTGCTGGCAGAACAAAGCGGGCGGGACCACAGAGAACTTTTCCTCTTCCAGCCGAGTGATTGCAGTGGCTGCTAACGTGAGGATACTGTTACTAATACATTAGAGCGGGGATTTCAAACTCCTTTTACATTTCTGTCAGTGCGTAAAGAACTTGACTACATTTAATCCCTGAGATATTTTAATGTAAGAAAAATAAGTGCAGTTTCAACAACACACCTCAGTTATTCTACATGGTACAGAAATGCTGATTTGGGCTGAAATGAATGTGTTCTCTTAGCTCATTGTGCAGACAAATTATAAAATAGACATTTAGTTTTTTCATGTAAAAATCATACATTTCTTAGATGTGACAAAATGATCTATTACTTATTTACTTTATTGTTTGAATGGCCATGGGAGAGGTCTTTATCATTAGGACAAGCTGTAAAACCTATGAAATACAGTTAAAAGTTTGGAATTTCTGTCCTCCTTCACATTGCCCAGATTGGAGCCAATTCTGGCCCCCGGGCCTTATGTTTTACACCCCTGCATTAAAGGGTTACCTAGGCAATTGGAGCTTAGAATGTTCGCAACCATCAGCTTCAAAGTGGTGCACGACAAGCCAGTTGTTTCCAGTGTGGACGCAGCTTAAACTCCTCCCCTTTCTGTACTACTCTTTGGTGTTCTTATTGATGTTAAAGCATTCTGGGAAATGTAGGAATGAAATATGTGAAGGGGGGAAGAATTCTAGCCTTAACTACAAAGTTGCACTTAATACATTAAAGGGGACCTTTTGTGCTCTGCTCCAGTTTTTTGGAGTGTTGTTTGAGTGGCTTTGTATTACACTTGGTGTTGGACAGTTTGTCTTCTGTCTGAAATGAGCTGTTTAAGCTCCTCCCTCTTCCTCCTGAAGGAATCTTTCATCTGATTGGCTGCCTGTCACAAACAGAGCTGTATGTCTGAGATGACTATATTAGGATATCTCCTTATCCCTGATGTCATACAGAGCCAGTAGTAGGGAAAAAGTGAAACTGAGCGCATTTAGAGCAGTCTGAATCCTCAGCTTTGGCTCACATGGCCTTTGAAATTTTGCACGTGTTCACATGAGCTGCCACAATTGTAATATTTTATATGTGATGGAAAATGAACAAGGGCAAAGTAGGTCCTCTCTAATTGTACTGCAAAGTCCTAAGAAAACCTGTAATGGGGCATCAGGGTGGATGTTTTATTTTAACCTCCGGCCCCTCGTGAGGCTGAAACGTGCATGGTCCTCCATGAGTCCTTGTTTCTGCTTGTCTCTTTCCTTCTCCTCTTTCTGTCTCTTAATCTTTCTCTCTCTCTTTCTGGTCAGTTGTTTGAGTAACAGCATGTTATGTAGTAGTGACTAACCCAGCCCGCCCCCCTCACAGGCTCTCAGTGCGCTGGGCTCTTCAGCACCACTGTCCTAGGCGGGTCCTCTAGCGCCCCCAACCTGCAGGACTACGCACGCGCGCACCGCAAAAAATTCTCCACCAGCAGTCTGTCCTACAAAGACGGTACGTGTTTGAGACCGCGCGTCTTCACAAACCTGCACAGGACAACAGCAAATCAGCACACATCTCCTTTTTGTCGTAATGTGTAAAACATATGTTTGACCTGCGATGAGCGTCTGAAAGCTGCACGCTTAAACATGAAACATGTTTAAGTTGGATTCATTACAGTAGTTAGGCCGAAGTAATCAATTTTACTGGGACAAATATCAAATATGCCCATACATGAATTTGATTTATTTTCACATTTTTAGTCATGTTTTTGTTAACTCCATATTCATTCTAGTCACCATAGCCACTGAATCTTTTTTTCTCCTTTACTGCTTTGAGTAAACTTGATGTGCTCCTTTTTAGGATTCCTGCCTCTGGCCGAACACATAGCGACTATTACCCAGAATAGCATGGCTGCTTTAAACGGAGTTGTCCAGAACACATTTCAGTAAAGCGCGGCAGTAGACTAAATGCACGCTCTTTGTGGAGTCTTGCACGTCTGTTTCCAAAGGAAAATGCTGGGATGTTTTGTAGAATGTCAGTTAAAAACAATATGCTAATCATTGCAGTGTAAGAGCTAATTTAGTTAATCAGCAGGTAGTTAACTATTTATACTGCTCAGAAAACGTCATGACATTGTGGAATTCAGCTTTTAGTGGAAATGTGTCGGGGGATCGATTCACAATCCCACCAAAAATCTGAGTTAAACATTGAAATCACAGGCGGATCCAAATCGTGTCATATTGGTGTGTATTGTCCTCGTGTCCCTGTCTACACTGGGCAGCTCCTAATGAGTTGACACATGGTGTCCTACAAGATGTTCTTATTACCTGGATCAGGCCATCAGTGAGCTATGGGACAGTCTTTGGTGGGATTTGGATGCACCAGTAGATAAGATCCCAGTCAGTGGCATCGATGCCTCCTTCATCTAAGAACTGCCTACCCACTCTGGTCACGTGAGGCAGGGCATTGTCCTGCACCAGTACGGACACAGGACAGTGCACCGGCTTATGCCAGGGTTGGTACCAGGATTTCATCCAGCCACCAGTTAGCGGAGGTCTAGCCCCCCCCCAACCTACAGGACCCCTTCTTTTTGTTTTGGGTCTCTGTGCTTTATTCTGTAAGGTAGCACTTATATAGCGCCTTTGCACTACATAAAGGGAATAAAATAATATGCCTCCCCATGACTCTCCCAGTGCCTGATTGGTCATGCCAGATGAGCCGTTTCACATTTTTACATAGCAATGTGTTTTGTGGGGGGTTTGTGTGTGTGTGTGTGTGTGTGTGTGTGTGTGGGTTGGGTTTGTTTTGTTTTGTTTTTGTTGTTGTTGGGTTTTTTTTTGGGGGGGGGGGGGGTGTAAAAAATTTTTTTTTTTTTTTATAAAGCACCA
>VOQK01026540.1:0-11542 GCA_015052645.1 Benitochromis conjunctus
CTGGTGACTTTTGGGACCCGTTTACAGGCTTATTTTCAAGAGATTGTGAATCCTCTGTTTATGATACTTCCACACACTGTACAGGACTCATAAAACCTTTGTTTAATTAGAGGTAGATTTACTTGGTTGCTGACATGAAATTAAAATAAAAAATAAATAAATAAATAAAAATTTTTTATCAACCAGTCTACATGCGTTTTGTAGACTTGGAGCAGGCATTCGACTGTGTACCTCAGGATGTTCTGGAGGTTCGCAGCCAAGTGCGATGCTGCGGGAATGCAAGTCAGCACAATCAGGCCATTGTCCTCACCTGGGAAAAGGGTGGAGTGCCCACTCCAGGACAGGGACGAGTTACAGCCCCAGGTGGAGGAGTTTAAGTATCTTGCGGTCTTTTTCACAAGTGAGGGAAGAGGGGAGTGGGAGATCGACAGACTGATTGGTGCTGCAGCTGCAGTGATGCAGAAGCAAAGCTCTCGATCTACGACCCCACCATTACCTATGGTCACGAGCTTTGGATAGTGATGGAAAGAATGAGATCACGGATACAAGCAGCAGAAATGAGCTTTCTCTGAATGGTGGCTAACCTCTCCCTTAGAGATAAGATAAGGTGGTCAGCCATCTGACGGGGCCTCATAATACAGCCGCTACTCCTCCACATCGAAAGAAGCCAGTTGAGGCAGTTTGGGCATCTGACAAGGATGCCTCCTGGGCGTCTCCTGGGTGAGGTGTTGTGGGCATGTCCCACCAGGAGGAGGCCCCGAGGCAGACCCAAGACATGCTGGAGGGATTACATCTCTTGGCTGGCTTGAGAATACCTCGGTGTTCCCCTGTACAAGCTGGAGGAGGTGGCCATGGAGAGGGAGGTCTGGGCATCTCTGCTAAGTTTCTAGCTGAATTGGAGGGCCGGTTACCCTTTAAAGCTGAGGCAACAAAAATGCCCTCAGAGGTTAAGTCAATCCAATTTGTCCAATTCAAGACAACTTTAAAGAAAAAAAAAAAACATAGATGGACAATTGTTGCTAATGCAGTATTTTGGCAAAGGTTTAGGAGATCATCAAAATATCATGCACTCCAAACAATAATTACTTATGCATATCTGATTTTCAGTATAAAAGTACAACAGATTTTTGCCCTTTCATTTTTACACACAGAAATTCAGCTCACCACAGAAGCGTTTTTTGTGCTGTTCCCTGTGGATTGACCAGGCACTGCCTGAGCTGTAATGTATCCTGGTCAAAGATCTGACCAAACTTCTCCAGGTTGAACACTTCTTCTCCAGGAGGGACTTCTTTGATTGCAGCAGACATCAATGAATACCGCTGCAAGAATTCCCTGGTAAACAAACAAGCAGTTCACAGTTTAGTTAACTACAGTGAAAGCACGGTTCCCCACAGACAAAATATAAAGTGCCAGCATGTCTGTGTGCCTTACTGTTGTTCAGAAGAAATGCCCTCCTCTCGGTTCTCCTCTGCTTCTTCATATTCCGCTATCTTCAACAGGTCTTCTTCGCATGCAGTTAGCAGTTGTCGCTCAATCTCTTTTGATCTAATGAATAATGCAGAGAGTTTTGTAAAAATGCTGTAGCTCTTCAAATGAAATGAAATGGCAGTGAAACTTTATGAACAACTCACTTTTTATTGCTATTTATTTCCATCAGTATTTGGTCAAGATTGTTCTTGTAATTGCCTGACTTTGTTGTGGATGGAAATGGTTGCTGTGGAAAACAACATGTGATATTTAACATCCAAATAGAGATAAAGTTTTACTGTCCTTTAGTTCAGCAAGCTTATTTTCACAGTCACAACTTTGCGTACAACAAAAAACAAGATGTTTTACTTACATTTTTTGACTGAGAGCTCAGACGTCTAGGTGGACTAGGATCTGAGAATGTTCCCTTCTCAGGTGTATCTGGAGGTTTAGTAGCACGCTCCATCATCTCCTCCAAGGAAAGTAGCTGCTCATCGTCACTGCTATGGGAGCTTTGGGTTAGGTCCATATCTACTGCAAAACTCAGCCCCAGGTCCAGCTCCACATCTATGGGATCCTCTTCATTTATCTGCTTGTTATGACCTTTACTTTTCTGCCCCTCCAGTGGTAGAGACTGACAATAACTGGAGGTAGAAGTCTGTTCAGCAGCAGCACTGTCAGTCTCTACAGCACCTGTAATCACTTTTTTGCAGAGGAGAGATGGATTTTGGTCACCCTTAAGCTGTCTGTGTGAAGAAGGGATGGGGCTGTTTTTGGTGTCCTTATCTCGAGGAGAAGGTGTTATTAAGTTTTCCAGTTTTACCCGTGTTAACGTTACAGTTGGAAAACTGCCAAGTGGGTTAGGCAAAGTGGATGAAGCTTCAAGAAGAGGACCGGTTACTTTGCAGTTTTGAGGTTTCTCACCAGAGGACTCAGTAACTGAGTTACTGGAGCTTGCCGCAGTGCTGGATGAACTTTTCTCTGTCGTTTTGCTCGTTTCCCCATCGATCTTGGGTTTTACAGCCTTATTTGAGGAGCTAACAATGTAAATCACAGGATCAGGAGTGAAAAGATCATTGGTGTCATATGAAGCTACAGGTCTTCGTGAACGAGAAGCTTTATTCCGCTCTCCTGTTCGACCGCTCAGAGAACTTGAATTTGGTTTTGAGGTTGATTTGTGAGTGCTACTGCTGAGTTTTCTGTTTCCGCCCCCGGGATTACTACTTTTTGGAGTCTTGACTGGTAAGACAGAGCTACTACTGGAAGAAAAGCCAGAATGGTGACTGCCTAACTCAGCAGGTGAAGAGCTAGTAGTGTCCTTCTGAGGAACGTCAGAGTTTAACAAAGTGCTTGATTTATCCCTTTTAGTTTTTTCCTCACTTTTCTTTTTCATACTTTCTTCATTTGGCTTTAAATGTGATCTCATTTCCTTTAACTGCAGTGTATGATTCTGAGAAGAATTTATAAACAATTCCTTGGCACCTGTTGTTGTTTTCTGTGTACATTCTTTATGTGATGATGACTTGCAGCATGACTGAGAAGGTCCGACAGTAGATGACAGCTCTGAGCATGCTGACTGTCCACATGCCTGTTCTGCATGTAGATAGCCGTCTGTGGTTTTGTGTTGGTTTTCTGACACTGAAGAATGCGTCACTGATGGCTGAGGCGCAAGTGCAATGGGAACGGTGGGTTTTGTTGTCTCCATTTTGTCTGAGTTTGCCCCTTGAGGACATGGTTTCTTGGCATTCTCTGAACAATATTCATACTCGCTGCACCTCTTGTGTGATGAGCAGTTAAAGTCCACTGCTGGAGAAAGAAAAAAAGACAATATTTTCTTTTGAACAATACTCAGAGCTCACTAATGTCTACTAAATGACCAGAATTTACTATAGTTTTAACTTTATGCCTTAAGAATGTTTAACTATCCACATCAGATAAATATACCTCAATCTGTTCACAAAAGAATGACAGTCTGCAACTGCAGAAATTTACTGGCAGCTATTCTGATAATAAACTCATCATTTCTTTCAAAGGATAATGTTCTACATTTTATGATTCCAGGCTTTCAAATTTATTAGAGTCACAAATGGTAGTCAGAGAAAATTACATATGCGAGCACTCAACATTTGTGCAATGGACACATTTTTTCCCCCCTAAGTATTATATTTTATAGATCAGATGAAAAAGCTTTTTTGAATATTTAAATCAACCAACAAATCAATCATGGAAATATCTACTACAGGTCTATATGTCACATGAAAATAAATAAGAGTAGGTGATAGTTTTTGTTTTTAGCAGGAAGAAATTCCTAAAGGCACATCTGAAGCACAAATGTTAGTGATAACAGATCAAGATTAGGGGATTTTTTTTAAGCCATAAAAACACTCAATACTTTTATAGATAGTACATGGATAAAAGTACATGGATAAAAGTACACGGATAAAAGTACACGGATAAAAGTACTGGACCATACTTCTTAAACTTTGAATTCAGGTTTTCAATCCCTGCCACAGGTGTATACAATTAAGCACCAAGCCATGCAGTCTACCTTTACAAACATTTGTGAAGGAATGAGTCAATCTAAAGAGCTCAATGAATTCAAGCATCGGTTGTAATGGGATGCCTCCACTGCAACAAGTCAGGTGGTGATATTTCTTTCTTCCTAGATATTTCCATGATCAACTGTAAGTGTGACTATTGCAAAGTGGAGGCGTTTACAAAGTGGCAGACCACTTAAAGTTAGAGAATGGGTGCTGAGGCACACAGTGCATTAAAGTTGCCAACTCTCTGCTTATTCAGTAACTTCACAGTTCTGAAACATCTTCTGACATGAACATCAGGACAAGTACTGCGTGTTTGGAGCTTCATAGTATGGCATAGGTTTTAACGACATGCAAGCATTATGTCACCAAGCACACTGCCAACAATCAGAGTGATGTAAAGCACACCACCACTGGACCGCTAAAAAATGGAAATATGTTCTTTGGAATGACAAATCATATTTCTCTATCTGGCAGTTGACCAGCTGACTTATTGGACAGATTTGGTGAATGCCAGGTGAAACTGTATTATGCCAAGTGTAAATTTTAGAGGAGGGGGGTAATGCTTTGGTTTTTCTGGGGTTGGCCTGGGATGTTTAGTAAGAGTGAAGGGGCAGGGACATGGTTAGCTCAGTAGGTAGAGTGGTCACCCCATGATCGGAATGTCAGAGGTTCAAATCCACCAAATGGCTACCCTGTGTACCCTTGAGCAAGGTACCGTCTCTACACATTGCTCCTCAGACAATGGATTGGTTTTATAATCTTAATGGATTAGGTTATTAAGACGTATTTGACAATACTATACTTCCAACTTTGTGGGAACAATTTGGGGAAGGCCATTTTATATTTCAGGATGACTGTCCCTCAGTGCACAAAGCAAGGTTCATAAAGAACCTAACTGACCAAGGCAGAGCCCTGACCTCAACTCTACTAAAAACCTTTAGGGTAAAAGACTTTTTTTCTGGATGTGCAGACAAATATTCCCAGAGACAAGTGATGATAATAATAATAATAACATTGCTGCAGCGTGCCAACCATACTGTCAGCCTAGTGCCATTTGTTTTCATCACTTAAGAGATTCCACATTACATGCAGGTCAGTGATATTTTCAGTGTATTGAAGCCACAGAAATTCAAAAGCAATACTGCCAAACAGATAACCTATCTGAATTTAGAATTTATGTTAAACTACAATATTACCTGAAATTAACTTTTCACTTGAAGGTGTTTGCTCCTGTTGCTGGGTCTACAAAAAAAGAAAAATTACTTGACATTGTGGATATGCAATTTATCTTATAAAAAACAAAACAAGGGACAACCAGTTTGGAAACTATTTCATGAAATAAACAGACTTAATAAATAGCTTGTAAATGCACTTTAACTTATTTTAAGCAGTTTTCTGTACACACTGTGGTGCTATACTTTTCTAGACAATACCTGATGAACTTGTATGAGAAAGAAACAAATGATCAAAGCATTTGAATCAGGAGATAAACTGTCAAGCTCCATTTTTATAAAGTTCATTTATAATAATAGCCAGTTTGTCCTATGTGAACTGAGTGTTCAGTTTTCTTTCCATGCTCTGCCACCCCTCGCCAAATGTAACATTTACATACATGATATAACATTTACAGTGATAAGAACCAGAGAGATGCAGACAATCTCCTGTTGTGTGCTACATTTGAGATTGGGTACATCAGCCCATATAAAAAAAAAAATCTGATCTCTTGACAGTGTCCACAGTTCATGTGTGAAAACAGCCCAGGTTTTCAGCTATCTTCCATCTATTGCCAGTTTCAGAAATATGGATCATAGTTAAAGTCTCAGTATTGATTTTACACACAAATGTTGCTGATTCAGGTTTAAAAATAGATATTATGGTTGTGTTGCAAATTCGAAAACTGGCGACAAATTCTCACTGTTTGTGAGTCAAAAGGTGCTCTTAAATTGCCTTACTTCTGTGTTAAATAACATATAGTAACATGTTAATAAGACATGCCGTCCTACTGGCAAAATAACCCCCCTTTTCAATTTAGAAATGGCTAAATAGTAAGATGAAATAAAACAGCAATTAAGTCTGTGTATAATGCTAAATCATCTATTTTATAAATCATGTTGCCAAGGCTGACTACATTATCTTCTATCCTCAGTCCAATCAAGTAGTGAAAAGCTCTCAGTCTGACCAGCCTGGCATAAGACTGGACAAGTAGAAAGCATCCATTATGATTTCAAAACTCAAAACAAACTTTGTGTTAAAGATATAAAAACTTTACCTGGGAAGAGGCTACAGAGATATGCATGATGGGTAAACGACTACTGTCAGATGAGTGGGGTTTTGGATGGAGATGGTAGCCCTGCAAGGGCCAATGGCTGATATTAGGATACCAGCCTTTTGAGTGTGAAGGGGACTGTGGGTGAACTTCATTGGGTGCTCTGTAGTTGAATGATGGGGTTGTAACACTCACAGATGGTCTGTGCAGCTGGACCGTAGGTATAGAATATCCCACATCACTGGACTGAGCCTAACAAAATGTTAAGAGCCACATCAACTCAGCATAACTAATCATAATCATATTAATCATAAAAACACTTGACCAGCACAAAATCTGAGTTACACCTAAGACCATATGAAAAAAGACGAAACAATACCTTATCTGATTCTTGTCTTTGTGTTGTTACAGTTTTACTTTCTGAGCTGGATGAAGAAGCCTTTAATTCAGTCACTTGATCGCGGCCTATGTGGGAAGATGGTGATTGGTTGATAGCCACTGGAAGCAAAAATGTGTCAAAAGATCCTGGCTGATGGACTCCTGGTATTGGCTGAGGGGCATTTGATGACATCCCAGTGGTAGCTGGGTTGTTTGGAATAAGCCCTGGAGGTTGAGCAAAGTGTTTTAGAGGACCCAGTCTATCCTTTGGCATAAAATAAGGTCTATTCACAGGGGAACCAATATTAAGTGAATTGCTTGAATTAAATCCCGATGAATGGATTAGTCCTGGGGGATGAGGATTTTGCCAGTGTCTACCTATTCTGTCCCTGTAGCACACCTCAGGTGCCTGAATTGGCAACATCCTCCTCGGCGGTGGATTAGAAAGCCGGTTAGGGACCCGAGAGGGCTTCATTGGAGTCTCCTGGTGAAAAGATGTGTTGGATAGGGAGCGCTGCTCAACTACATGGTCTTTTCCTAAGGTACAAAAGAAATATGATGCATGCATTATTGTCTTTTGAAGGAGTTGTTACATTACACCTTACCCATTTACTGTACTTACTAAGGAATATCCATCTGTTTTTTAAATTACAGGTCTGAATTTGTTCTAAAAGAAAAGTAATGACTAGCTTAGCCTCTTGTGTTTCACTTTCAAAGTGGTGCAAAAAAGATCTCCCTCTAACAAACTTATTTTTCTCGTTGTGTCTGATTCCTCTTAAAACCCAAAGCACTAGCTCATGCTTTAATTGACTTAGTTATTGATTTAATTGCCCATTAACAGTTCCACAGCATTAAACTGCACAATACGTAAGACTATATAATAAAACAAACAAACAAAAAAAATTAAATCATAAACGTTACAGTCGACTGCTTTATTGCACAGTAAGTAAAAGCATACACACGGGAGGCAAAGTCTCAGGTTCAAGTAGGTTATTTTCACGAAAATCAACACTCGACCTGTCACTTCGACTCACCTTTACTTCTCGGTGAGAAGCAAGCTCCAAGTGGGCTGCAAGAAAGACAGAGAAATGGGAACTCAACAAGTTTCTATCAATGTTTGAAGTTATTCCGGTCACCAAGTCGACGACAATGACGCAACATCAGTTTTTGTTTAGTTTTTTCCCCCCCACACAAAAAATGCGAAAAAGAAGACGTCCAACAAAGCACGAGTTAGCTTTCCACAGCCAACAAAAGGGAGACACCTGCTAGTCAACTTCTGCTTGGCTAATGGCTAGCAATCACGGGAGTCTACGAGAGATGACAACATGAGGCCAGCAAGAGCAAATAGTTTGACGCTTTGACATGTCGTGATATTGCGTTGACATAAGAAGCATCTTATCGCCTCAAATTAACATCACCCCAGCAGTGTCGCTTGAGAACCTCAGTCCCACACAGACGTCAACAAACTGGCTAACCGTTAAATATTGTTACCTGTCAATATGCTAGAAGCTAGAGAAAAAGTAAGCTAAGTATGACAGTGTTATTCTTTAGCGTCAATTCCTTGCGTCGTGTTGGACTTTAAGAAGAAACAAAACCAGCTGTGAACGCTCAATTTTAGAACCTACATAAATGCTCTGCTGTAGCTAGCTCACGAATAATAACATGCATAATAAATACTAGCAAGTCGTTTCAGGAAGTAATGTTTAGCTAGCTGGCTAACGCGCGTGCAAATTACCAGTACATTGCGCTTCAGAGTTAGCAGTTCTTCATACCGACGGTCTCCTTGATTTTCTGTTGCTTTCCTCATTTTGAGGACTGGGAAGTCTGTTTGCTATTACATACGGCGGCAATAACACGTTACTGGTGAATCCCGGTGCTACAAACATCCTCTCCCGCTTGCAACCGCTTAGACAAGACGAACTGCATCATGGAACTTGGAGTTCAAAAGTATTTCACTTTAATTCTTTCTGTAGATATTTAAACTATTTCCCCAAGTCTTTTTCCATTGCGACTTCAAAGTTCTCCCGAAATAAAGCTGAATCTATGTATTAGAACCCACCCTGTCATTTTTAATTTTTTCGAGGTCATCATGACAAATGGTTATTTCTTGAAAATATGTAGCAAGTACAATATGCCTTTGGGACAAAAAATAATCTCGCCTTCATGAGTTTAGTCAAAACTGTGGTTTGACCACCAGCAAGATTTCATGCTTCATTCATTTTACTTTTGGATATTTGTCACATTTACATAACAAACACATAATTAAACACATTTTAATATTAGACTAAGATAACCCAAGTAAATACAAAATGCAGTTCTAAATTCAATTATTAAGGGGAAAAAGCCACCCAAACTTACCTGGCACTGTGTGAAAAAGCAATTTCCCTCTAAAACTAATAACTACTTGTACCACTCTGCAGCAAGAACTGTAATCAAGCATCTGCAATAACTGCCTGTGAGAAACTACACACAGTTACAGCAAGACTGCAAACACAATACCCCGAGGCCTTCATTATTACATCTGAAGACTTATTACATTATTACATCCACGTCACACTGGATTCTACTCTGGCTGTTTTTCACCAGTTTGTGAATAGCCCCACACGGAGCAACAGAGATGCATATGCATACAGAGCCATTCCCTCCCCCACTAGGGAAGTCAGACCACAACCTGGTTTACTTACACACACACCCCTCGTCCAAAGGCAGCCTGTCACAACATTCTCCATTAGGAGATGGACCTCAGAAAAGGAGAATGCCCTGAGAGACTGTTATGACACCACGGACTGGGATGTGCTTCTGAGCCCACATGGTGAGGACACAGAGGGGGTGACACACTGCCTGACAGATTATCTCAACTTTTGTATAGACGCGGTTGCCCCTGCTAAGACGGTACGGTGTTATCCTAATAACAAACCGTGGGTAACACAGGAAGTCAACGCTGTCCTCAGCATGAAGAAGAAGGCCTTCAGGAACAAAGTGAAAGAGGAGATGAAAGCAGAACGACTTTATTTATCCCCAAGGGGCAATTAGAATACAGTCTGAGCAGCATAGCGTTAATGATAAGGACAGGGCATAAACAGGCAATAAGAATAAGATAATAAATACTCAAAATACTCAAAATTTACAGAATATACAGTTTTAAAATTGCATTTTTTTTTTTTACTGAATAAGTAACTGTAAGTGAAAGTGAATAGAGTGTCGGCAGTATAAAAAAAGAGTGTAGAGTAGTTTATGTTTATGGTGTGGGGAATGGTCTTATCAGCTGGATTTAAAAAGTACAGTGGCTTTGGGGACAAAGGTGGCTCTCCTCCTCTCAGTCCTGCAGGAGATGCAGCGGAGGCGCCGCCCAGAGGGGAGCCACTGAAATGCGGTTGATCCTACTCAACATCCTGGAGTTGGCAAGCGGAGGGAGTTACTTCATAACTGGATGGAGGGGAGTTTAGACGGCTGGATGGATCGATGAAGCAAACCGGATTGTCGGGTGCTAGAAAGTTCCCTGGGATGGCTGGCAGCATTCAGTCTCTAAGAAGCATGTGCAAAGACCTTCACAGTGTTTGGGTTTCTTGGATTGAATGAAGGGTAACGATGAAGCAGAGCTGTATATTTCAGGATGAGCAAATGTGAGCAAATGGAAGGGTGAGTAAGATTATGTTACTCTTGTAAGATAAGCTGTGTTAAAGACCTTCTCAAAAGGTGTTCGCACAAAAACGAGAATGAACAGCTTGTAGACCTGGGGGTGTCACAAAACTAGAAAAACTGGTAACTGCATGCATAGTTTCAGTTTGCATCACTCTTATTCTTTGTGAAGCATCAACAGTAACAACATGTTATTTAACAGAACTCTATAAAGATGAACACACAACGGGAGGTTGTTTGATTTACACATTAATTCACATCATATATTAGATTTATGTTATGTAAAGTAAATTATAAATGTCTCTCTTCCTGTTGTGCTCTATCAGTTCCATCAGTTTCTGTGATGGCTTTATCATTCGCAGTCAGCAGAGGAATGTTTAACTGAACACTTCCTCGTGTTTGGGTGTGTCATAGTTTGGATATTAACCAGGTTATTAGAACTTAATCTTACTCTGTTTTAAAGACATTATTCTATGTTTCATGAATAAATCTGAGTTCTTGTTAAAGGAAAGCTTGGACAGCCTGGATCAGGCTGCTTTCTGCTCTGTAGGTCCTCATCTCTCCTGACCAGGAACACCACGAGGTCTCAGACCTGGTCTTCTGGACACAACCATGTGACCCATGTTAAAGTGGTTCAGATCTTTACACCTTAACATTTCCTACAGACTGAAAACAGACCAACTTCAGTCAGTGTCTTATACACAAGTACTCTGATATGCTGTAGCAGATAATCAGCACTGATTAATATTCATATGTGATTAGTTGTGCTTCTTATGTGGTGATGGGTACATAGATGTTAACCTTTACACCTGCTCTAAAAAGACAGTCTTTTTACAGAATGATGAACTGCCTACTGATCACAGATCGAGGGTGCAAAGAGTCTGTAGGCCTCTGTTTTTTGTGTTTTTACTACAAATAGAATTGACAAAGAAATATGTTGGGCCTTATGACCCCACTGGAACTACCAGGACCTTTGGACTGTGTGTGAAGTAACACTCGAGGCAAAGCTTTGTCTTTTCACGGAGCTCACGCGGAGAGCGAGGTCGGCCTTGCACCAAACCAGCTCTGGCATCCTCCCCGCGTGCCTCACCTTTATTACACACTTCATGAATACGCAAATATAACATACATCACAGTTACTAAATATTCAACATTGCATGCTAAGTGTGTGTGTGTGTGTGTGTGTGTGTGTGTGTGTGTGTGTGTGTGTGTGTGTGTGTGTGTGTGTGTGTGTGTGTGTGTGTGTGTG
>VOQK01026542.1:0-12936 GCA_015052645.1 Benitochromis conjunctus
ATGGAAATATTTTCAGTGGACATCCTAACGTCTGAGGGGATAGGTTAATTGGTAAACACTAAATTGCCCATAGGTGTGAATGCGGGTGACTGTGAGTGTGAATGGTTGTCTGTCTATGTGTGTTAGCCCTGCGACAGACTGGCGACCTGTCCAGGGTGTACCCCGCCTCTCGCCCTAAGACAGCTGGGATAGGCTCCAGCACCCCCCGCGACCCTGAAAAGGATAAGCGGAAGCGAAATGGATGGATGGATAGGGTGTATGCATCACAATATATGACGTGCATCTTTATTGGAAGTTTAGAAACCCTTAGCCATGCCTAAAGCTTAATGCATGCCTTGATCAGCAGCATGTAATATAATGCTATATTGCCTTGAGCAGCAGCTAGATTAATTAAGGTTTTCTTATATTCTTCTTATATTTTCTTCATTCCATTATCATTAATCAGAGCAATCCAAAAGCTAAACCAGTTTTTATGTTGTCTACATTAAATTACATTTTCATACTGAACAAGGGCAGATACAAAATATGTCACTGTGTTTTTATAATATTTAGGAAAGAAGTCTACAGAACATCCATATTCAAACACTCAACATGGCATGTGTGCATTTGTTTCAGACTGTAGGAAACAATTTACACTGTAAATAAAAGATGGCTGTAGCTATCATCCATTTAATGTTTTGAGACTGGAAATGACAAGTGACGAGTGAATCCAACCGTGACACAGAGGACACTGTATGCCCACTTCCACATCCTTTTTGATAATTTGGGCTAAAATTTCTTTAATAAACATGTTAGTGTAAAATTTAAGGCACAGGAACTATATTGTTTTTTTTAAATATAGAGTCTACAGTACACATATGCTCTTAAATTCATCAGCTAAAAGTGATAAATGATCTTACATAATCATCAAAATAGCATCAGGCTGTCTTGCTACATCTCTCAATCTCTCCAGCTACAACCGTGTTTTCTGATTCATCACACTGCACCCTGGGACTTTAGCCTGTTTGATTGGTCAATTGCAAACAAAACAGCAAATAGAAACAAAAAAATTGTTTGAAACATGGAGGTTAAAACATGAACCCCAAACCTACAAAACCTTTGTAGAACAGGCTTTGTGTCTCAGTAATACCTCATGCTTTTCCAATGTTTTTTCAACATGCAGTTGTTAAAACATTTTTCTAACTCAAAATCTGAAAATCTTAGTGATGAAGGTTAGATAACAGCAGATTTAGACTATAAAGACGTGATTGGGATAGGTGAGGCAACAGTGAATAGATGCAATCAGCAGTGGAGACAGATAAATGCAAGTAAACAACCACAGAGAGATGTGCAAATCAACAACCGCCAGATAAGCAGTGTTAATAATACTGTATATACACTTATACAACCATGTCATAATTACATATGCAGGCTGATATACATAGCCAAAGAGAAAACAACTTTTCCATCCACCCACACAGGCGTCAGTCAATAAGTTTTATGCCTTGCCTATTCGCAGTGATTTGTTTTTAGGATATTTGACCTATCATAAAAAGGTTTTCTTGAACTACCTTCCTCATTCACATCAACTTAATATTTCTGTCTTGTTCACTGTTATTCCTGTGTTTAGGTGGTTCTCTTGATTATCCACACTAAAAAATCATATATAGCATAATATGTACTAAAGTGGATATTTTTATAATATCACTATAATATCACTATTTTTATAATATCACAAAATGGAATATTTATCCAATAATTTACCCTACTACCACCTGACGCGACTTGAAATTAATATTTCAACAAATTATCCTGCACTTTTAGCTTTCTCCTCTTTCTTTCAAGCACTACCGTTGCCATAGGTTTCCACAGAGAGCTGTCCTATAAATCTGTATATCTATCTATGTGTGTTCTTTGCTTATCTTGACAACTGTTCATCCGATCTGCTTTAAACTGTACACCAAAGAGATTTCTTTCTTCTGGCAGCTGAAAAATGCCAGCTGCAAGTGCTTGAGAGCAATCTGGAGATGAAGTTTTTTTTTCAGCAAAGACGCTTTCGTTGCTATGACACAGAATATACAAGGAAATAATATGTTGTAAAAAACGTGATTCTAGCTGACTTTTGGTTACCTGTTATACCCACAGCAAACTAAATCGTCCTGCAAGCCAAACTTTTCATACAAGCAGTAAAACGTCTCCATTGTTCAGCACTAGTGCAAATAGGATGTGATGTTTGTTCACTGAAGTATTTGACTCACCCTTTCTCCACTGAAATTGGAAGGCTGGTTAAAAAATGACAGCATTGGCCATAATTGTTTATGAGAAGTTGAACATCTTTCAACTGAAAAACCTGGAAAGCAAAAAAAATGCCCATGTGTTGTTTTTTTTGTTTTAGCATATTGTCAAAAATATGTTTCTATCAGCTGAGAGGGCAGGCCATGAGTTGAGCACTGTGGTGGACACAACCCCTGAGGACAATGACCGAGAAGATTTTATAATTGAGTAAGGCTATCTGTAGCCGGATCTAATGTTATAGTATAATAGTCCTGTTAAGCAGGTAGGTACAAAGATGTAAAGACCCCATGAACATGACTTAATTACAGCAGTAGTGTAAGTGGAATAGTATTTATATGGCAACAATCAGTATGATAAAAAAGCTTGAAATGAGGAGCTGGGAGGAGGTGGGTTGGCAAAGCGGCTTGCAGATCATGGGCAGACTAATATGGCTTAAAGTGGGCCATAAATGAGATTTGCCATTTGGATCCATAGGTTGAGATATCAGCTGCCCCTGAGACAATCTGCCTGTTCTCATTGTTTTTAAGCTTCTTCCTGCCCCAACAAATGCTGTTCATGATTTCAGACATGAATGTGATTGATTTTACAGATGTTTCTCACAGAAGGTACAGTAGTTGGGTTCAGAGGTTATGCGTGCATATCCTGGACAAGCCCCCAAACATGTTACGGTTCCTCTGTACATGCCTCAAAGGATCCTAATATAGAAGAAGATAAAGTTTTAAATTGAAACTGT
This sequence comes from Benitochromis conjunctus, assembly GCA_015052645.1. Taxonomy (NCBI): domain Eukaryota; kingdom Metazoa; phylum Chordata; class Actinopteri; order Cichliformes; family Cichlidae; genus Benitochromis; species Benitochromis conjunctus. The sequence goes on from VOQK01026542.1 coordinate 3,008, forward strand.
AAACTGGATTACTTAGAAAGACCAAATACAAATAAGGGACATGCAGTCCTAGCAAAAACAAAGAAAAGATGAAGAAGACCAGGAACCGGCCATACAACTGTCCACTAGATCCATGCTTTTCCCCTAAGCTGATATTAGCAAAACTAATACAAACTGAAAGTGAAAAGAGAACTGATGGCGACTCCCAATTAATAATATTAACACAACTCCACCTTCTCTGGCCTTCTGTGCATACCTTGAGGGTTCTGCAGCCAGTCAGCAATAAGGCACGTGCAACAGTAGTGCACATAAACATCTCCAGTTCTGCAATGATGCTGTTACACTAATGCTTCCAATTAAAATTTGAATGTCTCCCAACCTCTCGAGCTTTGTCAAACATAAGTGTCTGTTTATATGGGTATTTTGTTTGTCATCATGCAGGGCATCTCAGGCTGAGTGAGAACCACAGAACCAAATTATTATATAAAAACAAAAAATATTATTTGTGTGTCTGAGCTTTAAATTTTTGGAAACTGTGTCATTTTGTTTCAAATTCCATATAAAATAAAAATAAGAATTTATCCCCAAAGTGAGTCAAAATCTTTCTGGTCGGATCAAAGTGCATTGCTCTTGGTCACATACATTTTGTCCACTTGAAGGGAGAAGAGAGGGGAACAACCGTGGGGCATTGTTTCTGGGTCAGAGCGCTCTGATGGAGGTGTTAAGTCATTCAGGGTCGCTATACACAAAACTTCACATACAAAACCATTTGTGAAAAAGCTGGTATAATGTGTAAAAAATTTAAAATGTCATACATCCATATGTTACTCACAATAGATCGCAGAAAATAACTCCAATGTTAATATGAAAACATTTTGTTTATTTTTAATTTGACAACAGGAACGTATTTCAGAAAGTTTTAATGATAAAACAAAAACTAACTGTTACGTAATCATTTGTGATCCCACCACCATTGTGATTAGAATGTAAGACAGAACATACTTACATATTACCATAAGTCATGACATTTTCCAGTTTTTTAAGCCGTGACGGCTTCTCTTTCTGCTCTAGTTTTTTTTTTTCTTCCAATCGTTGACTCATTATTCTGAAATTATAATGAAACTCTATTGAAATCCTTTTTTGATATTGTAAGGACATTCACTATTTTGCTGTTCTAAAAATCATTAATATTAATTTCACTTAACTTGACTTCAGTAAATGACTCACATATTGTACACCAGCGATTCATTTTTTTCTGCTTTCTTCTTTTCATTTTGACACTTTCCACCAGAGTATTTTTGACAGTTTTATTAAAAAAAAGAACAAAAAAATAAAAAATACAGCTCAGAAATTCAGTGGAGACCTCACAGCCGGCTGAACAGCAACTAGACAAATGTCTAACTTGTCAAACCTAAAGCTTTGAATTGTTGTCATTTTTTTCATTGAGCTGCTTTTTGGTTTCTTTGCAGACTTTGAAAGAAATTATCAACATATACATTACACAGCACACAATGTTCCCTTCTATTTTTATTATTCTGCTCATGCTGTTTTTGTTTTTCCTTCGCAGAGAGTGACTGCCAGCTTCTCACCAAACTGCCCAAAGTTAAATGCTTTCGCAACAACAAGCGAGAAGGTATGGAAGCAGTTGCGTTTGAAAAATTTCATTAGCATTTTTAACATGCTAGTGTGTATAAATTTGCATGCTTAATCATTCTTATGGTCTTTGTTGGTGTTTTGGCGTGTCATTCGTCACCGATGTGCTAGATTTGTGTGTGTATGTGTGTAAAAAGGTTTTATTCAGTGTGTGTATAAAGAATATAAATTTCACTGGTGGTACTGAAAACTCTCTGCCTAAACAATCCCATGCTGTATATAAACACACAGAGACAGGTGGACAGACAGAAAGACAGTGAGTGAAGTTAAATTGATTCATTCATCTCTGGCTACATATTGAACTGCAGAACTGAAATGACCTGAAGTGAATTGAAGTGACAGGAGAGCTACTGAAATAGAGCCCAGAGTGGCAGGCTATCATAAAAAAATGTCACAGAAAAGAAAATGTCTTCCACAATCTCAAACCAAACATACCATCAATTCAAAAGAAAGCTTATATGCTGAAATTTGAATTCTCTTTAAAAAAAAGAGAGAAAATGTATAAATAACCTAATCACAGATGACAACCAGTGTGAAGTTAAAGCCTCAGTCACACTAAATATGGATGTTGTTCCTCATTTTAATGGTTAATACAGTCATGCGTCATGGCTATGCTTATCATTTTTCCATATAATCCATTTGGAGCTGCCTCCATGCTCTTAAATATAGAATACGAATGAATGGAATACATAAATTAACATGACAGCTTGACAATATGGTGAGGTCAGGAGCATACTGTGAATACAGAAATGGTTAATGGCCAGAAAAAGGTTTAAGACACACATAATCCCATTGTAGCTGACTCAAGGTGTTTGGTGTGTGCATGATTTTTAAGGAATTGAAATGGATTAAATACTTTGGCGTGAGAGAACATTTTATTTGTCTAAAACAATAATGAGGTGGCGTGCTGTGGATCATTCAGGTCTTTTAATCGCTTCACTTTTTGCCACTGAATGCTGCACTTTAACTTAAATTCTGCAGAACTATTACACCCCACTGTTAGAAGCAAAGTCACAAAGTAGGCCCAAGTACAGACACATACTGAGGCAGACAGGTGGCTGCTTTAAAGAATTGCAAAAATAATATAGGAAATAATCACTTTATTTGTATAGCGCTTTTCAAAACACAATTACAAAATTCTTCCCAGTCTGAGTAAAAGTGACACGGTAAAAATAAGCATGGATGTTCCATAATACAGAGACGTGATGAACCACAGGGTCACACATTCATTCCAACATACACACTTTTATAGATGCAAATAGATGTAAACTGTGGCACAAAATAAGGGGGAAAAGAATAAGGGAACGCTAACCTATAAAAATGAGTTTTCAGCAGTTGATTAACACAAATCGGAGTCAGCAGAGGCTGAGGGAGCCTGTTCTAAAGTTTCTGAGCTACAACGTCAAACGTTTGATCACCTCTGGTTTTATTAATTGTGTGGAACAATTTTTTTTGAAGACATTGATGAGATTATCTGAGAAGTTGGCTGCAGTGGTGAAGAGAAGAGAAACAAGAATATGTTTGATATGTGCCTGTCAGCTAGCTTTTGTTAGCAGCCTTGCTTTCTCACCAATTGGAGATGCACTACAAAGAACCAAGAAGTACACGTGAAAAGTGAGTTACAGTAATCAAAGTGGGGGAAAATAAAGTGTGCATTAAAAGTATGAGATGATTGAATGAGAGTAAAGGTTTGATTTTTGCAATATTTCTGCGGTGACATAAACGAGACTGGGTGACTTCCTTAGAGCAACTGAGCTGGAGGATATTTGTATACATCCAATTAGTAATGGCCGAGAAGGTCGGAGGGCTTAACACAAAGGTGCAACTGTGTATCATCTGCATTGCAACGGTAGGAGATTGCTTTAAAACAATACAAACATAAAGGGTTGCAGATGAAGACTTAAATAGTTGATATGAATTTTGTTGGATAAGAACTGCACAGTCTGACTAAAAAGCTGAAAGTATGACGATGATCTTCCCTGAAAGGGTCATTATGAAGAAACATTTCAACATATTCTTCAGTCTCTAGCCTAACGATGCAAATCATTTTGATTTAATTTGGACAGACCGTCCCCAAAAGTGGAAAAATGTTAAAAGGTTAGAAAGGTCGGAATAATTTAGAGCGTTGGTTTTAGTATTACTCCATTTGATAGAGAATAATTTTAAATAATTTAGAACAATACAAATATTTAATTCCACACATGTGACCTGGTATGAATTGACTGTTTACAGTTTAGCCGATGCTCATTATTTTTAAAGGTAGAATATTGATGCTAATTCTTCATGGCACAGATTCAGCGGGGTGGCTAGGAAGCGGCTAGTCCGTCATCACGCAGTTGCCCGAGATTAGATGGCTTCACGTCAATTATGCAAATCTTCTCTTCCACCACATCCCAAAGGTGCTCTATTGGATTGAAATCTGGTGACTGTGGAGGCCATTGGAGTACAGTCATCTCACTGTCATGTTTAATAAACTAGTTTGAGATGATTTGAGTTTTGTGACATGGCACGTTATCCAGCTGGAAGAAGCCATTTGCAGTAAGGTCATAACGGGATGGACACGGTCAGCAACAATACTCAGCTAGGCCATGGCGTTTAAACAATCCTCAGTTGGAGGCCCAATATATGCTAAGAGGTTGCCTACAGGTTGTCTTTACAATGTCTTTACGTACCAATGCCTAAATGCATTGAGTTGCTAACATGTAACGGACTGATTAAACATCCACGTTAACAAGCAGATAAACAGCTATACCTAATAAAGTGATTTCAGTGCAATCATTCATGTACACGAACGTGAACTCGGGATTCAGATGTCCTAAAGTCACAGATGATCTTTTTTTTACTTACTCCTCCTGTGACGCAAATGTTTGATGCAGTCTGAAATGACTACATGAATACTAGTTTGTGATGTTATCTGACTAATAGCCAAAGAAGAGGATGAATTGTTTCTCAGTGAGAACCGAAATTATAAAATGATGGTAAAGGTAGATTAGGGGACAGCTGCAAGGAAAAAAGGGTGAAAGGGCCAAAATAAAGGTAATCTGATGAGCAGAGAGGAGGGACACAGAGGCAGGCTCAGCACATTGTGTGGGAGATTTAACGTGTCTCTGCTCAAACGATCATTTTAATTACTACTTTGAAAGTTTGTGAGGATCATAAAGTTATATGTGCAAACTGAAATGTGATTTCCATTCAGTAAGCAACTTCTTGCATTAGATCTGCATAGCAGGTATGTGGCTGTAGAGCTCTGTCTACTTAAGGTGATAACGGACTGCTTCTTATATGGCGCTTTTCTCCTCTACCTGAGCACACAAAGCGCTTTATGCAACTGCCTCATTCACACAAGCAGTTGTTTTCTATGCTTTCTATCTGACATTCATATTCCAATAGATGCATCACAGGGCAACTTGGGATTAATATCTTGGTATTTGATATTTGGCATGCAGGCTGGAGCTGACCAGGGTTTGCATTTTTGAGTGGCAGTGGATGATATGCATCCTAACTTGGGTAAAATTCAACATGGATCCTTTTGGGCATTGTTAAAAATTGTTTTTAACTTTGTAAGTGAAGCACAGTGTCTGTGGTGATACACCCAACTTATTGGGTGTTAGTAATTACAGCCAGCACTCTATATACAGTATAATAACACTAATTGGATCATAGCAAACACTTTGCAAAAGATGAAGGGGAGTTCAAATACAGTGTAAAATAACACCATGGTGCAATTATAAGAAAACGTCCACCAAACAGCAGAGATGACAGACTAACACAAAGTTCATCCGTAGAGTTAGTGTGAAAAACAAAATGTAATTTCTGGCTCTCTATGGTGCACGGCTCCTTTTTCCCATTATTATTGTTTGACACTGATATTAGGGGTAAAGAAAAAGACATTTAAAGCCATTTTACAGTAATAATACTTCTAAATGGCGCCCATTGACGTTAGACGTTACCAGCAGAAGATAAATCCTTCTAGTGAAGCATCATCTGTGGAGTATTCTGATCAAGTTCTCGCTACAGCTTACTTTCAGTGCAGTTCCTCTGAAAAGTGACAGACAGAAACATTGTCAGACATCTCATTGCTTCTGAAGATCAAATGGCAGCATTTTCACAGGAACAAACTAAAGAAGAAAACACTCAGAAAGCACTTCTGACGCGCTTGTTGTTGCCTCGGTGAGAGCAGCGCCGTTACTGCACTAAAACGTCTGAGAATACAAGTCCCCTTTCCACTTCACTAATATCTCTCTGTGTTCTTCTTCCTCCCTTGTTCTTCCTCTTCCTGGATGCTTTATTTCACCTCATATTTTAAATTTATCTTGCTTGCCTGTTCTGTTGCTTGCATTTTATAGTTTCCCTCTTGCTTTCTCACTCACCTCTCCGTCTCTCTCTATAACAACAGGAACACTTGTCCTACATGCTGTCACTGAAGGATTTCATTATAGCACAGTCATGCTGATCACACACTGACGCACACACACACACACCCACACAGAGACAGCGGCAGGGTTCATCAGTTCAGCTAGTTAATAGTTTATGGCTTCAGGCTTTCTGACTTGATTGTCTTTTTAATGGCCATAAAAACACACCAGCCTGATACTGTATGTCTTCTCTGACACACACACACACACACACACACACACACACACACACACACACACACACACACACACACACACACACACACACACACACACAGGTGGTTGTACTTGCACGTTTGTGAGAACACAATGTTAGCATTAATCCAAACATCAAGTTGTTTTAGAATAACCAAAATCTAAAGGATGAAGCACTTTGGTACTTGCCTTAAAAAGCTAGCCCACCCACTGTATGAATGCTCTTGCTAGCTTAAAACACACACTGTGAAATGTGTGATAAAACCCTGTTTATGTGTTTGCATTACAATCTAAATCTTTTTTTCCCTAATCTTGCATTTTGCCACTTGGGGTGCCCGTAAAAGTAACTAACTAGAATCTTTTCCATCGGTCAATACCTGATATATGTTCCAGTCTGGAGACTTTCTAGACGTGAACTCTAATTCTTCCATCATGCTTGATAAATTGTAAATTAATTCCCTTTGTATGGAGTATTTTTCTGGTATAAAGACTTATCTGAGTGTCTTTCTAGTAATTTGGACAGCTCAAAGCAATTTCAATGCATCTTTATCCTAGAATGTCAGATAATGTTGGTCTTGCGCAGATATATACAGTCCATTGGCATCGGCCTATTGATGCACCTGCCATTGAAATATTGTATGCTGAAACACAAGGCTCTCTTTTATGGTGCAAAAAAAGGACAGGCCTTTCTGCTTCAGGTGCATATGTAGACAGACAATTCCTCCACCAGGATTTAGCCCATATATGTAACTACAGTTAATGGCCATTGCACAGCTGCAGGCGTTTATGCAACCAAACTAATTAGTTAAGTTAAAGAATTAAGATCTTATTTGGTTAGGTTTGAAACTAAAACTGCCAAAAAACAAAACTCTGTATAGTTTTTAGGCATTTTAGATGACCATAACTCCTTGGCTAAGTTTAGAAAGAGAGGGAACGCATTGGCTTTCACACCTTCTTCATTTGGTGGTTTTAAACAAATATATGTATGTATATGTGTATATCACATATGTACATCAGATCAGCTGGCTATTGCATTTGTGATGTCCCAAACACATGTTGCCAAGAGGGAAGTCGTAAAGTGCCCCCTGGTGGACAAACTATGCAACATCAGCACTAATAAGGGTGTTTCTCCTGTTTCTTTTTTACTTTTTACAGTTTTTATCAGCTATTATAAATCCTGATACTGATATACTTACTGATATATCACTATCAGCAGGGCTGGCATATCAGTCTGGCTTTCATACTTTCTCAGTGTGCTTAATTGCAACCCCGGGAACTCTTTCAAAGTACCCTAAGAATGAGACCACTTCACTACTGCAGTACCTTGCTGACAGCCACCTTCTCTGTATCTGTAAGATGCCAGTGGCTCTGGCAGAAAAAAGGTAGTGTTTGATGTCCTGAAAATAAGAACACGTTGTACTTCCATACTCCAACTCTACACATACATTCATACACAACTGGCAGGCGGGGTAGTTTCTGAAATGTTGTCTAAGGACGCTTTAATATGAAAACTGCTGGTGGACGACCTCTTGAGCCACAGTTGCTGTCGTGGTCAACAATATTGACACCTTTCCAGCTTCGCACATTGGAAGATCTCTCACCAGCAATTCTGGTAGTATTCTGACAATCCAACAACTACACCAATCTAGGCCACTTCATGCAGCACAGGAAGGGAGAGCAGGGTTTGAACTTCTCTCTCAAAGTGTCATCACTCATGCTTTTCATGTCTACAACCAAATGCAACACAGTGAATTCTTTGTGAAGAGTGTATGATTATCCTTTTTAATGACATGGGGCTTTTCATGATGCCATCAAGTGTGGCCATTCATAACAGCTAAACTGGACAGATGGCACTTTGTACTAAATAGTTCTTTTCAAGCATAATGCACTCTTTGGATCAATTGCCAGACAAAATGCCCTCACTTCTTACAACTCTAATGGATCCACTCAAGCGTGGAAGTTCAATAGCACACAAAAGTGTCCATTTCTACAATAGTGAGGACACATTAATGAAGACATTATGCATTTTCTTATCTGATATTAATTTGTTAAGATCTTAACCTTCAAACAGCCCTTTAAAGTTTCAAACCCTGGTCAAAATGTCCTCACTGCACTGGTTTCAAATAAAAGGTGTCTACACAAACACAGACACACACACACACACACATCTGATAGGTGGGGACAGTTAGGAGTTATCAGTGTAGATTAACACTCTCCTCTGTACAAAGTCAGCCTGCCCTGTGCTCTGTGTTTGTGTGTGTGTGTATCTAAGTAAATGGGCGTCCACTTCTTTCAGTGCAGATGTGTGTGTGTGTGTGTGTGTGTGTGTGTGGTCCTGCTTGTATGTGGGACCAGTTTATGTGTCTGTGTGTGTGTGTGTGTGTGTGTGTGTGTGTGTGTCCATTCATCCAGAAAATAAAGCCTTATTGAGGATGAAATGGGATTTTTAATTGGCTGAGCCTCGGCCTAACGGCGCCGCGTGAAACTTCACGGCCCCTTGTACAATGTCACCGACACACATCACAATGGGCCCCAGCACTATCACGGTAACACACATACAACAGTGCAGACTCCTCTTTGCGCATGTATACACACCTATTCAAAAGTGCACGCACTCACACACACATTGCGTCTCCGTGTCAGGGAGTATCGATTAGACCATTTAGTCCAAATAGAGGGGAACACTGGACCCCATCAGGGAGGCCTCCTTAACAGGCTCATTTACACACAAACACACACACACACTTTGTCTGTCTTTGTCTTACTAAAACACAACTGCAGTTAACGGACGCACACATTTGTCTTTGTTGCTCCACTCCCTTCTTTGCTTTTCTCTCCCTCTTGTTTAAAAATGGATACACAAACCTGTTCTCCAACACACACACACACACATACAGACACACAAATGCAGAGAGTGATGCGCCTGTTAAAAGGTTGTGTCCATGTCTGACAGGCCCTCTAAGAGCCCTGCATCGATTTTCCCCTCCGCTGACTGACTGCGAGAGCAAGTGAAATAGAGAAAAAAAGAAATGGGGTGTCAATAAATAGAGCAAGGCACTAATACAGCCAAGGTTACGGGTTCCATTCTCACCAGTGCCTGAAATATTCTGTGTCTCGTTCGTCTGCAGCTGTGGGGCATTCTCAGTGAAAGTCTTCGTGTGTATTTATAGCGAGCGGATGGAGGTTGTGTGTGTTTAACTGATAGTCACAGCTTGTGAGCGTGAAACTTGAGTGTATACTGTCTTATCCGATCTGCCGCCCTGAAAAGAATCAATTTCAGCCGGCAACGTGGAGGATTTCAATTTAGCAAAGAGAAGCTCGGAGGGCTTTATGTTCAATATCAACAGTATCCAAGTGCATACACTACACAACATTTCAGTGTTAAAGTGTGTAGGAGACATGGAGGCACTGAGAAAGGTGCAGTAAATCGACACTATCAGTAGCATTAGTGCTCGCTGTAATTACGGCTGTTTCTTAATCGTGATTGGATGATTAAATGTTGTTATTGTGTTTACAAATTTAGGTCTGTTGTTTACAGAAGACTGAAATTAAACAAAAGTCTTTTAAGCTGGCACAACAACACCACGTTGAACTGTTTTCAGTGTTATGAATCATATCTCACAATTTCACAACAATGTAACTGTTTTATTTATTTGGTTTTTTTCCATGTTTATTCCTTTTGGGTTT
>VOQK01026542.1:12973-26316 GCA_015052645.1 Benitochromis conjunctus
TAATATTTTTTTAATATCTGTGATTTATTGGAGTATTTCTATTTTATGCTACTTTCTGTTTTTATTTTATTTAATACAAATATTGTTCTACCCCACAACATTTAAAGCTTTATAGGTATATATATATAATAATATATAATTACTTAACATTAAGGAGATACATACATCCACATTAATAATTATCATCCAATAATATAATTAAAAATGGCTTTCTACATATTGAATCTAGTTACTGTAGGTACAACGCTAAATTATGTTTAAAATCTTGTACAGCACTACTTTCATGTAATAAATCAGTATCTGAGTATTTCTTTAACAATTCTATACATTTGTACACGGGGCTCCTTGTATGGTTAAAGCTTTATTACAGAAATGATCAAATGCTTTCCAAACATCATTTTAAAAGCTAAAGTATGAGTGGCAAATTAAAATCAGACCTGTTGGTTCTGTTTATGCACAGGGACACACTGTTGTGCTTATCAGTGGGGGATTCAGTGCAAAAATAATGATTTGAATTGGATGCATTTTTCAAAAGACCCTTCTATTAAATGTCTTCTCTATTCAGTTTATTTTTTTTTTTATTTATTTGTTTTTGTTAAAAGACATGTTGGTGCAGTTGCATTATCCTTCGTTGTGTATCCGTCAGCCACAACGTTTAAACCACTGGCCTCATTTGTCAACGATATTTAGAAGTGCGGTGTGAATAACAATTGTTAATTAGGACTTGTGTAATAAAAGTTATTGTTATACGTTTAAACAGATATGGTTAATATGTGGAAGGTTTTGCATGAACATGGATGACATTAAACTGTCTTTCAATTTGTCTGCTTCAGGTCTGATCAGGTCCAGAGTGCGGGGGACGGACGCTGCAAGAGCCAAAGTGCTGACCTTCCTGGACAGCCACTGTGAGGTCAACAAAGACTGGCTGCCGCCCCTCCTGCACAGGATCAAAGAGGTGCAACTTCATGTCCATTTATAAACACTAATGCAACGAAGTATGTGTGAGTCTGAAAGCTTCTCTATCAAATCACAACCCTCTCGTGTTCCAGATGTGTCTATATATACACATGTGTGAATCAAGAGGGATAATGAACATCAGTAACTTCACCAAGGCCAATCTGCAAATATGGCATGCTTTACTGCTCGACAAAAAGCCTCTGCGTGATGACTCCAGTGGTCGAAGTAAAATCGTGCCATGAGAGAAAATAGCTGCCGGTCTGATTGCCTCTCATTAAGAAATAAGTGCGGCACTCTCTTCTCACCCCTCTTACTCTCCCGTCTGCTCGCCTCTGCTTGTGTCTGCTCTTCTTGTCCTCCCCATCCCATCTCTCGTCACCTTGTTTTGTCTCCTCTTACCACCCCTTCTGCGCTCCCCTTTGTCCTTCCTTTCTTCCTTTTTTCCGTCTCTCGTCTCCTTTACTTTTACTTACTCTTCAGTACCATTGCACCTTTTCTTTTCCATTTTCATCTCCTCTCCTGTTTTCACCTCTTATCCAACAATTTTGGTTATTGCACTCTGTTCTACTTTCCCCACCTCTTCCTCATGTCTTCCTCCCTCTGCTACTGCCATTACTCTCACATCTTTACTTTTCTTCCTTTTCTCTTTACATCTCCTCGTAATTTTCCCCTCCCTTCTCTGGTCTCTTGAAACGTCCTCTCCTTTTCTATTCCCCCTCTTTTCCTCACTCGTTTCTCTGCTCTCATGAAACCTCCTTATCCACTTCCTCTTACATCCTTTTCTATCCTACCCTGGCTGCACACCTACCGTCACCTTCTTTTGATTTGCTTTACGACCTTACGTGGCCTTTCTCATCTCCTTCCCTGTCCATGTGCCTCGCATACTCTCTTCTCCAGTTCGTTTTAATTTGAACACCTGTCTTGAACTTCTCCAATTCATCAAGTCAACAGTTGTTTGGCTCCTATTGAAGATCTTTGATCTCAATCTGCAGAGGAGCGATCAATAAATAAATCCACCAGAGAGTCTGATCCGTTTCTGCTGCTGTACCATCACCATCCATATTTATACGCGTGTGTGTTTGTGTGTGCGCGCCTGTATGTGTTCAAGCACAAAAGTCATCCATCACTGTCTGTGTAGTCACTCCATAGTCGTATATTTAGATTTAAATGTATGAGGTATTGATCCGATTAACTCACGCGCGTAGTCAAAACTCCAGGCCACCGTAAAATCACATTCGCTGCAAAATAATTGTGTGTCTTACTGATATAGAGAGCTAAACTTCAGGTTATCTGCAGCTCTGTATTTCACCACTGATCGATTTTATCATATAGTTTCATTTTGTTCTCTTTTAGTTGTTCTCAAGCTTTTTCTGTTGTGCCAAAAAAAGCCTTTTTTTCAGTACTTTACTGTTTGATGCTAACAAATCATTGTTTTGTCACTTGTGTCAAATAAATAATTTATTGTAATTTCATTGTCAGGGAAGTAATTGAGAAATAATAAATGCAAATATGCATTTTCTCATTTGAATGAATAGAAATTTCCCAGCTATTTACCACTGATTGAATCTACAGAGTATTTACTCAGCGCCATATCCATCACATTAAAGTTTTTACTTTCGGCACCAAGGCAACAATTTATTGTAATCGTTCACCAATTAACAGTAATATATTCAAAGCATGTCAACATAAAAGGATGCTGGTTGTGTTTAGCAACATTGCTCATTTGTTGCTACATCTGCATGTGCAATCAAAGAGCACTACAAAGCAAAAGCGATAATGAAAATGAACGGCCAAACATGTAATGAATATGTTGATGATTTCATTAGTATTTCTGGAAATTTCTTAGAAATGAATGTGTTAGTAAAGGAGGACGTGAGATATGTTGCACGTTTTAACAGTGACAGGGCTATTTAGGCACTGTGAACATCATATTTACATGAAGAGCAGTGAGCAAAATGAACACTAGCACTCCCCGCATGCACTGCTGGGTTTAAAAAAAGGTTAAAAAGATGGTGTTGGTGATTAAAAATATATATAAATAATTTCATTAAAGCTAGAGTGCTTGTTGTTTTCGAATAATGGGTTCTCTGAAGAGACAATTTAGATAATAGTTTTGTCAACAGTCAAACGTCTGCCTCGACACAACTCGCTCGCATGCTTGTGTAAAATACTCAAGTATGGCTAGATAAAACAGAGTCATTTATGAAAATTCAATATTCAGTTATAAGATCATTTATAATTCATTTATAACATTTATAAAATTCAATAAGTGATTGAAAGTTGCACTTTTACATTATAAAAGTCCAACACCATCAAAGAAGCAGATCGCTTTGGCGTCAGGTTCCTCTCAACTCATCAAATATTCTCATTTCTATTCAGGTGGAGAAAAAAAAAAGAAACAGCTAAAATTAAGAAAATGCTCCAGAGTGATTTGAAAATAACAGTTATCCGGTTACGACAGTAATGTCGTGATGCTTCACCCTGAGTGCTGCACAGTGTCATTACCCTAACAGCTATTAAAGCAGACAGAGTGCTTTGTAATGTGGCTGAAGCTGTAGAAGGATGCAGCTCGCGTCCCCTTGCACTGACCCTGCAGCTAATGGTCCAGAACCGCTCCACCTGCTCTGTAATATCACTGGCTGAAGATGCATCCAGCCGTTTGACCAAACTAATAGAGGGACACTTCATGATTTAAAAGGGAGTGCAAGTCTGGCAGCGCCAGTGTGTGTGGGTGTGTGCGAGAGAGATTTTGTACCTTTTATCCTTGTAAAGAGCAAATGGCACCATCAAGGAAAAAATATGAGGAAAATCAAGTGCAGCCATTTTTGCCAGTTTTCACTTTAAAAGGATTTAGGACTCTGTTTAAGGGTTAAGGAGGCAATAACTAAACGAAATCCATGAGAGTCTTATGGCCTTATGGACGATTACACAGGGTTGAGGGATACGGGAATTTTTGTTGGTGCTTGATATTATCCCATTTTTTACAGTCTCATCAACCAGTCACAAATATAAACCATCACATTTTTAATGTCTTTAAATGTTCAAAGCTTGTAAAGTTTGCCACTCTACAAGCTAACCTTTTTTTTCCCCTGCATCTTGTGTGCATGATTTAAGCTTATAAATGTGCTCATTTCCAACACAGAAATGAAATCTATCTATAGGATTAGCTGCTCCGCCAGGACATGATTCGAGGTCTATCAGTAACCTTAGCAGAAAACTGCCGAGCTGAATTTCATGAAAGTTGGTAGAGGTGAAGCACAAGAAACACTAGAAAAAGAGAGAGAAAACAAAGTTTGGGGCATTTCTACACTACTTTGTTTAAAGCTGGATAATAGTTCACTGATGGAGGATGTGCTTTCCAAAAGTACTGTTGCGCTACACTGGGGATCTTATTCTCTGAACCACATAAAGGCACATGAGTGGAGTGGGCAGAGCACAAGAAATGCAAATTAGAGTGGCTGAAAAGTTAAAGTCAAAAACTGCAGTTCCTTAAGGAACCACTTGGGTTTGGCTTAAACCCAAATGAATCTTTATGCACGCCAATGTTAAAAGGCTCAGCTTTAGAGCACAATTACATCGTCTGACAACCAAAATCTCTCTGCGTTTGATCTCTCTGGTTATTTTCTTCCTTCTAACAGCCTTGTGAAGGAGAAATTGCGTTAACACAAACTGATCCAGGTTAACGCGTCAAAATCGGCAAATCCCCGTTAACGAGTTACCGCAGGTTAATCCGTGTGAGGGGTTACTCGGCGTTAACGCTTTATTGTTGCTAAAACGCTTTAACGGCGTCATCACGACCAACGCGATTAACAGTGAACCCATCTGGAGCGCAGACTGACTCAAAATCCCTGAAATGTCTCTGTCAACGCACTTCGGGCAGTTTGTCCATTCTGCGCTTCAGACGGGTTGAGCGCGTTAAAACGGCGTGATGACGGCTTTAACGCGGCCGTATTAACGCGTTAACGCTGAGAGCACTAGTTTAAATCAAATAAAGCCTTAAAGTTATGCATAATTAAGGGTTTGGTTGGTTTAAATGACTAGTAGAGGTAGGTGTGAACACAAGTGGCATACTGAACCCTAACCAGGTATTAAATTACTGCTACCTGTTAATTAGTTTACTAGTCCAAATATGGTCACCTTCACCAAAAAAGCCAATAATCAAGAACATGTATTAGTAATATAAATCTTTTATACATCTCGGTAAATGTCACGCTCTAAATGTGTTTGTGCTGCAAACATCACTTGACACTAAATTATGCAGCTAGCTTTACTGTTTTAGTAGTGAAGCCAATGCTACGATAACCCCGTCTAAAGACAGGAGACAAACAAGTCGGAGTGCTTTCCATCAGGATAGCTACCTGTCAGTGTCAATTTCAATATAGCCCTAACACGAGTAAAATGAAATACCGGAGCCCATATTGAAGGTAGCAAACTAAAGTATTGGATTCTATACAGCCCTTGTGTGTTTACCTCCAGTAACCTATTGCTGTGTTACTCATTTTCTCTGCTGCTTCTTAATAAATTGTGCTGTCACCTGGAAGCATTTCCTGTATCTCTTCATTTCATGTGGCTCAGTGGTCTGACATTAATGACAGGGAAGTGAATAAAGTAGGACTGAATTAAAGTCAACAGAGGCAGTGGTCAATCTCACCTTGCTACATTCGCTGTGTGCATGATTGTTGCTGAATGGCTGAAATTCCCTTTCAGAGAAGTGCAGTATAATGACCTTGGAGTTTACAGTCTGTTTCACACACAGATGAACACACTGGACTGAGCACCTCGTTTATTGGGACAGAATTTGGTGATGAAAGCAGAAACATATTCACCTCTTTCTCCTTTTCTTCCTTGGTAGCTTGTTTTATTTCCCTTACATTTCACTTTTTAAAAAATGAATCTGAAGCCCTAATGAAGCATAAACGTGTGTGGTTCTTTTTGTGTGTCCAGGACCCGACTCGAGTCGTTAGCCCGGTCATCGACATCATCAACATGGATACGTTTGCCTATGTGGCGGCCTCTGCTGATCTCCGTGGAGGTATACAACCACTTTCTTCCATCTACACTCAGAAAGAAGACAGAGAGAAACCTCTTTGGGTTTCTGACTTATAAGGTGGCCCTTGATGATGAGTTCGTGATGAGTTCATGAACCTGTTCTCTCTCGCTGCTGTGAACCTTAAATGCTTTGAGATATTTTCTTCTTCTTCTTCTTCTTCTAGCAGTGACTCTTATTCGCTCATATTGGACCCCCCGAGAACCATGAATAGTTGCTGTCCTTGAATCATCTTATCTTTGAAATGTGCACTAAAATCCCTCGACCGTATTCGTGTCTTTGAATATTCAGATTTTGTTAGAGTTTCCCTTTTTTCTGCCCAACATTTACACAGATAAGAGTGCAGAAAGTTTAAAGCTGATGACTCAGTTTTAAACTGTGCGGCGAGCGCACCAACTTTCTTTCCATCATTGTAAAGAGGACTAGAGACTGTGTAGGTTTATGTTCTTCAATCTAATTGTTTAGTTTTAAGAAATAAACTGCAATAATCTAAAGGTTCAAATGCTTTTAGATGTTGAAAAAGCAAGGGGCATGAATCTAAATATATTTAAAAAATAAAAGAACAAAACGCCTTTTATTATTTTCCAAATGAATTAACATAATTATTATTGTTGACAGTTTTTTCTTTCTGTTAATAGTTCTTCTAAGATTAAAAGGCTAGCAGGTGGAGTGTGGCATATTTAGTTCATCTCAGAAAATGCTTCCCAGTCCCATTCCCAACTTTTCAATTGTTTGATTAATTGACTACAGCATGGCATACAGCTGTGGACTGCAGATGTTCACTTACCCATATAACACAAACTCTGTGAAAAACATGGAGTTCCAGAGAACTGTGCTAGTCAACAAAAACTTAGGAGACAACAGTAATCCAAAACAAGAATCTGTTTGCCCAGAAGCTATGAAAGAATGATCACGTCTTCATATTTTGTATCCAAGGAGCCAGACTTTCGTGTAATTTTAAAGTGGTCTTTAAAGCAATTGTTCTCCAGGCTTTCTTAGGGACTTTTAAAGTTTTACGTCACTCATTATTTAGTTCAGTCCTTGTACCTGACTGTTTTCAGTGGATTTTTATCGTTTTTCTTTCTTTCTTTTGTTTGTTTCTTAATGATTCTATGAATCATTCGAGGGATAAACCAGTGTTGTGTCTCGACCAGTGTTAATGTTGACAGCAAATTTTGATTTGGTTTCAGTCATAATTTAGGCTTCTAGATTCTTTTAGCTTTGGTCTAGTTTTAGCCGACTAAATATCACAAGATTATAGTAGACTAGACTGAAGTCTAGGTTTGTCGTGTTTTCACCAGTGACAGGTGCTCCACGTGGTTCACGTGTCTTATCTTCCTTGGCATCAAATGAGAAACCTGTCCATATGGCTGCTCTTGTCTTCCTCCCAAGCATTGACATTTCGTCACATTTTGATGACAAACAGGGAGCGTGGGAGCTTCCCACTCCCACCCTGTTTTTCAGGGTGGGAGGGGGAAAACATGAAAAAAATGTTGAGCTGTGCCAAGTTACACAAGAACTGGACTGAAAATTAGTAGAAACAGGTCTTATGGTGTGATTAATCCAAGTTTGACATTTTTGGTTCAAATCGTTGTGATTGAGACGTACAACAGTGTCTATTTCCCTCCAATAAATATGGTCGAGCCTCTGTCGTATTTTGGGGTTGCATTTCAGCCAGTGGTGTTTGGGATCACACAGAAAAGTGTTGTCAGATTTTGAGCCATCATGCAGTACCATCTGGAAACACTGAATGTCAGCAGCAGATTCATTTTTTAGCATGACAAAAATTCCAATCGCACAGCCAGCGCAGTAAAAGCACACAACGGAACACTACCAGCATGGATTGGCCTCCCCAGACCTCTACATTATTTAAGTAGTGGGGATCATCTTGACAGAGAACAGAACAAAAGGCAGCAAACATCCAAAGACGAACTTTGGAATGTCTTTCAGGAAGCCTGAAGAACTATTCCTGAAGACTACTTATAGAAATAATAAGAACGATACCTAAGCGAGACCGGTCTCTCAGCCCAAACGGTCACTGCAGATGGCCGCCCCTCCCTGAACCTGGTTTTGCCAGAGGTTTCTTCCTGTTAAAAGGGAGTTTTTCCTTCCCACTGAAAAACTGTTCTCTGTATGTATTATTGTAGGGTCTACCTTACAATAAAGCGCCTTGAGGTGACTGTTGTTGTGATATGGCGCTGTATAAATAAAATTGAATTGAGAGTTCAGGCCATAGTGAAGAGTTAAGATGGTATCAGCAATTGCCTTGTGGACCGTATTTCCATGTATAAGTGCACCTTTAAATAAATCCCTGCACGTATTTTCTATTTTTAGAAAATACAGAATCTCAGTAAATAAGGGTGGCTCAAGACTGTTGCCCAGCATTGTCACTGTATGCACAGTAAGGTTCTCTCACACAGCTTTGAAATGTGCTTAAAGTGTAGGCACACACTCTTTGAACAGTTCACGCAGTCCTTTCCATTTGTTGATATCAAATTCTTAGATATCAGTTGGTTCGTTCGCTGCCGTCAGGATCCTGACATCATCTTTTAGACCGTCGCCCTTTTGTAAATGCTTTTTAAAAGATTACATTTGTGACTCACCATAAATGTAGAAATTGAACGTTTCTATTAGCTCAGCAGGATTATACTTGCAGATGAGCTAAAGCTAAACCACCTGAAAATAAGTCATAACATCACACAACTGTGTTCTCTGTCTTCGATCTGCGCCACCCCCACTTTATCTGCTAGACATCATAGTACCTCTCTCCTTCCATTAGACTCTCTTTTACCAGTCTTATTTTCTTGGTGAAAGCGGTCCGCCAATCAATGCAGATAATAGGGCTGTCCACTGTGCGCGCACAATCACACACGAAAGGGGAATCAATAGCGATAGCCGCGCTTATAAAGAGCATTTTAATTATAGATGAACCTGTCGCTGAAATCATAAAAAAGACGGTCATCAGATCCACCTGCATTGATCGTGACATCCACACACATGTTGAAGTCTAAAGACATAAAAACAGAGAGTGGATGGGAGTGCTGTGGTAGCCTGGTGGACTGTAAGCACACAAGAACTACACATGCCAACACAACAATAAGATTTAGCTCTGTTTGTCTTGTCTATTCTAACGAAAGCATAGCATAACAGTGACACAGTAACCTCTCTGTATTCAGTATTATTTAAAGCTTGTTCTGTACTCTCTTGTTCTCCCTCAGGCTTTGATTGGAGTCTCCATTTTAAGTGGGAGCAGTTGTCGCCCGAACAGAGAGCTCGCCGGACTGACCCGACCCAGCCAATCAAGTAATGCACACATGCACAAAAACTCAAACATTAAAATGTATAACTGTGGGTGTATAGATTCTGAACCCTGGGCTCATTAAGTAAGTGCAGACAAGTGGAAACAGGGAAGGCAGAGAGGAGGAGGTTAAAGAGTAGGTACAAAGGACCAGAGAAGGAGTGAGGGGACAAAAGGAAAGAGATGTGCTGAGGTCTGACGAAGCGACAGTCGAGGATGAAAAGGGAAAAGTGCAATAGCACAGGTTCAGTTGTCTTCTTCGGGTGAATTCGGAACCATTAAATTCATTAAAAACTTAAAAAAGTAAATGTTTCAAATATTCACCAAATCCAGAAGATGTTGAAGGTTAAATCAATCAGTCAACCTGAACCACCCTGTTTCATTTTAAAGACGTGTGTGTGCGATTGATCCGTACAGCATAATACGTATTAATTATTATTAGGGACTCTGCTGGAGAAAACATATTTGACTCAACATTTTTAGCAGTATTTAACTCCACCGGTAACATATTTCTGTCTAGCAGAGGTTAAAGTGGGCCAGAATGATCTGGAATAGCATTCTAGCAGCTTTCATTAATGACCAATTAAGATAAAAGAAGATAAGTAAAATAAGCTGCTTTACTTATCCCCAATGTTGTAAAGTACAACAACCTATACCAAATAGCTTCAATAAAGCAGAATAACTCAATATCTTAAAATACAATGTGACCATAAGACAAAACAGCTCAGTAAGGAGGGCTGGCACTGGCTGGAGGGGCGGGGGATTATGTCATTGAGGGGAAAACAAACTGTGAGCATACATTTATACTGTCACTTTCGTGCAGTCTCACACAATGTCCACAAAACAGAGATAAAAACAAATCAAAAATCGTTCAGGAAAAGTCGGTGCTCTATAATTAGAACTGTACACTGGACCACAAGCTACTTTGGACCATTTTATGAATCTGTGTGCCAATTACAACCATACACATGGATGGAGAATTGTAGCCACAGTTATAATAGCGCAAAATTATCTGTCTTTATGTCAGGTAGTGTAGTGCAAGTTGTAAGGAAGGTGATAAGTAGACCGCATCAGCAGCCTGCTCAAATTTCTTCATAGTGTATTTAATTTTCTGGTTTCTCCATTCTGACATCTTAAAATGACCCCAGTTGTCAAAATCTCACTTATTTTATGCAGAATTTTACACACACCTGAACCTCATTAGTCTCTACTGTTAAGAAATGGGTTCAACCAAACAACGAAATCTAAAACGTAAAACAGTTCATACAGTACAACTCATAAGGTTACTTTAAAGAAAATAAACAGTACTACACAAAAAGGGGAAAAAAACCTTTGTTTGGTTGTACCCAGTGATGCAATCAATGGCATCATGACTCAGTATAAACAGGAAGTGTTGGGCTAGCCCCTCCCACACACCTGTTTTGGATGTAGGATCTGAACAAAGGTACAAACGATGGTAAGTATAACCAAAGCACCATTAACCAGCAACTGAAGGAAAATCAAAGTATCTTATGTTTCAGTAGTATAACATGATGCTACCACAAACAAAGCCGGGATAGTACGTTACAACAGCAATGTCTAAACTAAAGCATTATGGCCAACTGTAAAATAACATGGGATACATTATAAATATGTGGTAAATAAATTCAATCCTAACCACTTTGCCACACTTTAGTGTAGAAAACTGGAAACACTTTTCTGCAGGTGTAAGAGCAGGTTAATGAACTTGGCATACATTAGGACAGTAAGGGTCAGTTCAGAATATCCTCAACACATGTCGTGGTTTTTCAGTGGGATCACAGTTAGCTATGTGAGCTGATGAATGACCTCCTTTTACTTCCAAAGAGACGCCACGGTAACTCCTCAAAGTCGTACCGTGCCCTCCTCAGTCAAGCTGCCACGACTGCTGCAGATGCACCAGCTGCTATTAAGTGAATAATTAAAATGAGCCTGGCTGTTACTGCAAAAGCTTATTGGTGATGTGGGTGGCTGATTTTTTTTCATTACCAAACTGCATCAATTCATTTTACTTATAGTTGTTAAAGTACACCGAGCAGGCACAATGACCGCAACACCAACGCTATCAGGAAGGTAAAAGTTATACAAAGGAAACGTTTAGATGTGAGAAAGCAGCCCAGTGCATAAAACAGTAAATATGAGAATATAATGCCATGTAAAAAGGCAGAGTATAATACAATAAGGAACATGAATCAACAGAAAATGAATACAGGTGTTGTGAGGTAAAAGTATTTCTTATTTCTGTCATTTGTCAGTGGAGCTGAAAGCTGAAACTGTTATTACACAAAGCGCTGCCTTTCCAGTAAGTGGTTCAGTGGGTGGCCTGGATTAATGGCAGTTCTTCCAGGGGCCTCCTCTCCGTTATTTGGGTGCTGCGTTTGCAGGTTTGATACATTTAGAGATGCCGCATGTCACCTCTACGTTATTGGCAGTTTGATGCGTGTTATCAGCTTAGTTCATTTTTCATCTGACACATCCTGGTGTCCTTTCACGCTGATGCAATCGAGATACTCAACAAATCAGAAAGCAGTGTCACCCGATGGTCCTGTCTCTGTTCATCTGATCAACACCTTTTTTTTTCCTCTTGTCATCCCGTCATGTGTTCATGCGTGCTGATGTCAACAAAGTTAATCTGGGAAAATGTCTGTGCCTACAGAATGGCTGGTAATTTCAACAGATACCACCAAGCATCTATACAAACAAAAAGCTCATCTTTTATATGTAGGTTGTGATGTTCTGAATAAATGTAGATTATTTTTTAAACGATGATACTGTAATTTTGCCAAAGGTTATATTAGATAATAAGAGCAGATTATGAAACAGTGGAGTTTGCAGTGGTGTGATTTATAGTAATGAACGATGCAAATGCAGAACAGCCTATAGCATCCATCGCCACTGTTAGGTCAAAGGTACCAGACATTAAATTAAACATAAGCCGATGGTGGTTTTTAATATTGCTCTCCAAATTTCAATTTCTGAATTAACTTCATACCTTTTTAGATGTTGGAAAGAAGACATGGTAGTTTGTATCATGCCCACTTATACGATGGTCCTTGCAGTTGGTGAAATCTACTAAGCAGTAAGCATTCGAATCACCAGCAGCACAGGTCAGCTTTTTACGACAAACAAGAAAGAAGTCTGCTGGAGCTCAGAGGTTTATGATCATTTTTAGCCTTTATTGGGCAAGATAGTGGCGAGCAGGCAGAAAAGCAGGGAGAAAGCAAGGGGAATGACGTGCGGCCCAGGTGCATTCAAACCCAAACCCCTGCAGTCGTTCACCATACAGGTCACCTCGCTTATTCTGAACTAAGTAATGTTTCCCTGCTACACCAAATTGGACCAATTCTCTTTTTAACCCATATCTATAATATTTTTATTGCATTTGCTTCTTTTTGGTCTAATTTTGTTGTACTTTTTATTTTATCTTATAATAAACTTGCCACACTCACTTGCTTGTTCCTCATTTTAAACCAAATCTCTTATTTTCTTATTGCTGATACTTGTAAAGCTAAACTGTACATATTTTCTCCACTTTTGTCTTTTATTGTGCATAAAAGCTCAGAAACATAAAGACGGAGAGCAGTCGAAGAAATGGTGGAAAACTGGGTCGCATAAAACTAAACAGCATCAAATTTCACACCCAGTATTTCCTTTTATTAAGTCCACATTGGCAAATACAAACGCAGCTATGCCTTCCAGCAACGCATTCCTCGGTGTGCAATAGTTTTTCATGTGTTTACATTTACCTTTGGGAAGTTATTAAAAAGAAAAACCTACTGATTTTGCCTTTCACTCCCATTTTTCTGCTTTTATTTAAAAAAAAATCTGAGCCTATTGTTATCATTCTATTTGTGGAATTTTTGTATTTGTTTTGTATGCTCTATTCAAATATAGATTAATGATATATGTATAATATGAAATATATATAAAAATGAATATCTTGTTTCTGTAGCATGAGCTTAAGCTTTTGTCTTTAGACCTTAAATCTCTCTTTAGGTTGTTTATTATGAATAAATGTACCTT
>VOQK01026547.1:0-18292 GCA_015052645.1 Benitochromis conjunctus
ATTTATTGCCAAAAAGCGCAGTTACAACAAAGAAATAATCCACCAAACACAATTTTCCTTACTTTTTGTGTTAAGTTTAGACCAAGGGTAGTTACCTCTACATACCAAAATATAAAACTCATACTGTGCTGAGTGGTTCAGGATAAATGAGCATACGGATAAACCCCAAACAGATCTTATAACCAGATTTTCAGTAATCACAAAATAAATAGTTATATTGCACCCTGTGTCTTTGAAAGTGCACTACTTCACCTCAGTGCACTTTGCAAGATGGTGTAGAGCAGGGGTCTCCATCTCCAGGCCTCGAGGGCCGGTGTCCTGCAGGTTTTAGATGTGTCCTTGATCCACCACAGCTGATTTAACTGGTTAAATGACCTCCTCAACATGTCTTGAAGTTCTCCAGACGCCTGCTAATGAACTAATCCTTTGATTCAGGTGTGCTGACCCAGGGTGTTATCTAAAACCTGCAGGATGCCGGCCCTCGAGGCCTGGAGTTGGAGACCCCTGCAATAAAGGCTAAAAGGCCAAAAAAAAAAAAAAAAGTAAAAATTGTAGCTACATGTTTGAGGATGGGGAGTACATGTAGTCTGTGTCTGCAATGTGTCTGTTGAAGAAGCTGTGGTTTGTGTAGTTAACCGTCATCTTTGTACCTTTATTTTAGCATTGCTTGATACCATCTGTAATGCTATTGTTAGAAAGTCGCGTCAAGCATGCCGACCACACAGAACGTTACAAAGTCCCACCATACTTTGACAGCCTGTATTTTTATCTATACAGATATCGCTGCTCTGAATATTTTGGTGTATATTAAGAAATATCTGTGCTCAAGGTTACTTTGGACACACTGGCAACTTTATGGCACACAGCTACGAGGGGTTTAAACAATCCAACTCCGGAGGATAACGACCATAATGACCAGAGAATTTTATTTACAGCTGCACCTTTAGATAGAAGTTGGGTTTGTGAACCAGAAAGCATTATTGCCATCTTTATATTTCAGCCTCAAAATGTCCTATTCGGTGTGTATCAAGCATATCAAATATTGATCTTGGTTGGGTATAATGTTTAGCATTTTTGGCTGCCTAACTTTGCAAACCACTTACTAGTTATTCCTAACCTTGAGCCACAAGCCAGAAACTCGATCTCAATACAAAGTCTCCACTGTCAGAGTGCTAAAATATCATTTACAAGTGAAAACAACCACAGCAGTATTACCCAAAATTATGAAACACCCGTCAGCTGCAGCTGGAGACCTGCAGTACGGCTGCCAGAGGGAAGGCGACATCAGCTGAAGGCGCAGAAAGAGAAATCTTTCCAGAGCAGCTCTGTGCATCCGAGCTGCTAACGTGAACCGTCTTCCTGTCTTCATTAAACTGGCTGAACTAACGAGTGAGTCTGGAAGCCACGCCGTGCTTGTTTATTACCCTGTCACTACGCTACATGCATCCTGAAATACTACAAACGACTTAACCAATTATTCTAACACACGTGTGGTGGTGTCATCTAGGTTTAAGCAGATAACTAAAGACAAAAAGGAGAATGTGGATGTGAAACACTGGCGCCCCGTCTTTTGTTTGCCGCTTCATCCACCTGAATGCAGCACTTAGCATGTCAGGGAATGTTTTTAATGTCAACACAAAGGCAAAGCAAACCATTTAAATTCACACCACCTGTTGACAACCAGCTATTTGAGATGTTGACATAAAACAGATAGGATCTGCGAAAGCCCGAGCACAGCCATGAATCTTATCAGCAGAGCCAGCGCAGACTGAGCTGCCTCAAAAACATTCACTGCAAGTCTGTACTGATTTTAAGTGTCTCCTTCTGTCCTCTGGCCTTATGGCTGCTTCAGATAACCCACTGTGTTTATGCTATAAATGAAAAAGTCTGCAGTGAGAGACTTTTATGTGCCCTGGTGTAAATAACAACACAGGAAAACAAACTACTTTCTAAACTGTGTTGCTAAACAGATCATTCCACCTGGTTCCACCCTGGGTTTGTTGGAAATTTAAAGTTTTCTTCAAAGAATCTGGCTGCCGTTTGCATTGGCTAATGGTTTCTATGGAGAATAACGTGGGAATGTCAGACGCCGCGTCCCATTCTGGTGCATCAACGAAGCTGCTTTCAGACTTGAAATCTGGACAAGGTCAGGAGAATCAAGCCAGGTTATTGGTCACAGCTCACTTTTCTCACATGTAGCACAGGAAACACAGGGTAGAGCATCCAGGAGGCAGGACACGTTTCTCCCATGCTTCATGTGGATTCTAAACTACTATTCTCATTCATCATCATCATGCCCAGTTTTCAGTGGGAACTCTACACCATAACCTGACGGGCACCTCCCGGGAAGCGTACCAACACGTAGGGTCATTGCAGCCCACAACAATTATGATTGGCCTGTTCAGCACCGTCGATTCCTTCTGTTGATTTTGTGCTACATTTTTGTCCCAGCTTTGTTATTTATTAGTGAAAAAATAACAGTGATCGCCTCAGTATAAAGAATTATAAGCATAGCATTAACATAAGTACTCACAAATGACAGCAGACTCCTGGCGGGAGATTGTTGAGGGGTACGGTAAAATGTCTGATCTTTAGTTGGACCTTTTTCCACACACAGCTCAGTCAAGTGATGTCTAGCAGAGTTCGAGAGCTCAGTTCATGTGTGAAAACAGCTTGTAATCACTAAGATCTGATCGCACCAGAAAAAGATGCTGTTAGTGATTAAGTGACAACAACGGCTCCTGTTGTCTGAATCGACCTATGCAAGAGTTTCTGAAAAGCAATAAAAGAAAACATGAAAAATATAAAGCAGCTGAAGCACAAACACACCCAGCTTTCATCTTGAGTTTGGATCTCATATAGTTTCACTTTTTGCGTCTACACACTGGTTTTGGCTTGAGATTAAAAAAAAAAAAAATCCTGGTTTAAAGCTAAATGTACTTTTTTTTTTTGCAGAAACTAGAAAAATCCGTTTTCTGGAGCCATTTCCAAGAATTCATGACTGAAGTGCCTGTGAAAGTGCAGATGTTCAGTGCGGTCCGGTTGGACATTAGCTGGTACCTAACCTGCCAGCTTCCTTCTACATAGTCCATGTAATGTTGGGATGAGTCTGTGTGCAAAAAGCCCAGCTAACAGACCGGCACATTCACCACTAGCAAGCGGGTGACAAGTAAGCAGCCTCCTGCATGCTCTATCCAGGCTCCTCCCCTCACCTAAACCACATGGAGCATGGCTGAAGTGGATTATTTCCTGCTGCGTGGTACATGTGCTACTGGGAAAAACATCCCAACCTGATTCCAGGAAAAGTGCCCAAAGCTGATGAGTGAAAACTGCTCAGGTTAAACCAGTCCCAAATTTCACTCGACTACAAGGAGGCAGCACTATTTCACACTTTAAAACATAACTATAGGCCATAATAACTTCAAGTTTAAATTTGGCTGCCCTTACTAGTAGGCACCAAAAATACCAGTCAGTTAAATAAATGATTCTTGTTCATTAATGTACAACACCAGTTAGACAGCTGCACTGGTCTCCGTCTCTGGGAAAATGACAGTGCTCCATTAATGAGCTGCCAGAAACATCCTGAGCCAACAGGTCAGCCAGCACGTTCTGCACCTTTCCCTAAGCTCGCCAGTTGGTACTACTATCAAGACTTCTAGTGGCTCCAATGTGCATGTTAACCACAGCAGAATGTGACAAATCCATAAGGACTTCATGGACTACATCAGCGCTCCCTCAACTTAAAAATTAGGAAGTTATTTTGCAGGTTTAAACGGTGACATGGCCGCGCCTTCAGGCCACATCAGACCGACAACTGCTGCATTATAAAAAGACATCTCCCCTCCCAGCGATCATTAATTTCAATGACACCTCTGCCTTGACACAGACGCAGCCATGAAGCACACAGCTCCAGGTTAAAAATAAGGAAGTGCTGTCCTGCAAAGAATGTAAACCTCCCTCAACTTCTGCTACTTCAAAATAAATAAATAAATAAGTCTGATACCTCTAATTTCATTATTCCTAAAATTTCAAGAGTATCACATCATCTTGTCAGCAACTGTAGAACCTTGAGCACACACTATTAGGACTGCTGCCGGTACATGGCCTGTAAAGGTGGGCAAGGACTGAACCACAGGGGTGATACTGTGTCCATTTCCCATCATGTTCACAGAAATCGTGTGAAGGAGGAAAACGCGAAAGCAGCGCTGAAGCGGGTGGGATCAGCCTCGCCGAGCTGCAACATGATTTGCAGGCGAGGGATTCTCCACGGTCGTTCAGCAGCTCATTTAGGGAGCTGCCCGAGATCATTTCCTGTCCAAGGAAAGAGACAAATGCTACATCTACCGGAGCTTCACTTACTATTGAGTCTTCTCATTATCAAGAAGCGCTACGCTTTAAGAGGTCGTATACTGCTCGCCTGTCCTGCAGGGCGGACAGTTTTATCAGACTGCCCAGTGGGACCATTAACATTGTTGAAACAGTGCAGAGATGCATGTTTCAGGGTAAAGAGGTCAAGCTCCGTGTTCGTTTGGCCATTTGTATTCATTAACCACTGATGAAAATGCAGAAATCTCACTGTAACGTTACAAAACCTCGTTAGGTGTTATTGAATCCAGGTCAGAGGTCGGCGCTAAAGAAAAGCTGCAGGCAATTTAGGGTTTCCCTGCAAAGTCAGCAGAAACCCGATATGAAAGTAGAAACTAAGAGGACATGTGGAGTGTTATGAAGCAACTATACCATGTGGTAAATGCAAGCGAAGTTGGAGAGGCTCAGTGAAGTTAATTTAAAGTGAATCAAAGTGTTTTTACATCCTAAATTAAAAGCTGGAGCTGTGACAGACAATAGCAGCAACTCACTTTAAACCGAAGCGCTGAAAGAAAGAGAGAAGAGTGAGTGAAAGCCCCATCAAGGAGAACCTGGCCTTGCCAAATGCTGCATCTCTTTCCTCTGTGATGATGTAAAGCATCAGAAAGCGCCTCAGCTGTTTAAACACAAGCGCGCTGGCTGCAGGTTATAGAAGAGACATCTCGGGCGAATCAAAGCTACCGTAAAGCTCCGAAATTATTCACCCTTTCAACATCAGGCAACGTTTTGAATCAAATGCCGTCAGTGAGGTTATGGAGGTCGACTTTGTGTTGCTGTAAGGTGCAGCTTGAATTCATCGCTGGCATGACGAGCACTCTGGTTTCCGTGCAACAAAAGTCTGCTCGGTCTGACGGCCTGTGGTTTACAGTGAGCGCGAGCATTGATTTGGTAAACTGCAGATCAAAAGATGTCTAGACGTCGATGTAAGAGGGAGACCGATTTTGTTTTTTGGGGGGTTTTTTTGTTTGTTGTTTTTAAACATGGCGCTGTGTGTAACGGTGATTTCTATGATGACCTTTTTCCACTGTGAGACAGCGACTTCACATTTAAACGTGAACTATAAAACTCTCCGTCTGACTGCTGTACAGGATTGTATACACCATTTACAGAAATGAACAAATATTCAGTCTTTCACATTTTCTGTGTCGAAAAGAAGTTAAGTAACCTTCTTAAAACGTCATGGGATGCATTTTGGACCAAGACAGCCTTCATCGGTGGCAAAATCCTGCTGTTCAACTCCGATTTAAAGTTAGCGTAGAGAAAGTTTCCTCTCCAGCACATGAAGACGACAACAGGAGGAGCGGGTTTTTTGACAGTAGGGTGGCTCAAATGCAGACAAAAAGATGGCATGATTTCATAGACTTTTGAACTATGTTTTTGACCCTTATCTAAATTGTGAATACAGCAATGTGCACGTGCATTTCTGCTCAAACGTCTAAACAAAGAAAACAATTCTCACAAAGGAATTTGACAATTTGGCAGACTTTAAACTGTCACATGTGGCCATGCTTTTTGAATCCTAACCAAATTCTTGAAACCAGGTTTGTGCACATAGAGACGACGGCATGTTTTCAGAGGGCTAAATATGGCATCTGTGCGCGGTAAAATATGATCATCCTTTTTGATTTTTCAACCAAATTCTGACAACAGGCATGTACACATACCTGCTAGCATCCAATTTAACAGCACATTTTCTGACAGGAAGGTTTTTAAGGTACACATAAAAACGGCTTAATTTGACGGATTTTTACAACAAAGCTATACCTGTGACCGTGCTTATTAATTCCCAACCAAATTGGACTTCTCACCTAGACACTACCTGCAAATCACCCACAGCATGCTTCCCAGGCTGCAGATTCCCCTCGTGGTGCAAAGTTAAGGGAAACCCTCGTATCTAAACCCGGACTCACTCCAACTGACTCCACCACACTGAAAGGCTTGTGTAAAGCTGATTTTTATCTGCATCACCCCCCCCATATATATATATATATATATACGTACAAATGAGGGCTGCACAGACTTGTTGGCTGCACGCCTTCCCCCTCACAATGTCACCCAGGGTTTGCTGCAGCAGGAGCAGGGTGGTGAGGGGCGACATCCACCCAGAGGAAAAAGAAAAAGCATCAACTTTGTGTCTGGATTTAATCCGAACCTCACACAGATCCTCCTCTGAACTTTGGACAGCAGCAACAGCAGGAGGAGAAGGAGGAGGAGGCGGTGAGCCTAATGGTGGACCATGAGCTGTTTCCTTCAAGAACATTCCAGCTCACTGGGAAGCAAAAACTGGTGTTTGGTTCAGAAGAACAACAGCATTTAAACATGACGAGACAGGCAGACAGGCTGCTGCAGGAGCCTCCTCTCCGGGACGGCTAACCGTGTGCATCCCGGAT
Source organism: Benitochromis conjunctus (assembly GCA_015052645.1). Taxonomy (NCBI): domain Eukaryota; kingdom Metazoa; phylum Chordata; class Actinopteri; order Cichliformes; family Cichlidae; genus Benitochromis; species Benitochromis conjunctus. The sequence continues at coordinate 6,756 of VOQK01026547.1, forward strand.
AGCATTAAAGCCACCTTTACGGCACACTTTACCCCCTCAAAAATACCCCCCATCCCCAGTGTGCAACTGCAGGGCCCGGCCATACACCACCACCACCACCACACACACACACACACACACACAGACACACTCACACAGGCACATAACACAACATGTATAGCGTGCCCCGTAGCACCAAGCGGAAAGAGACAAGCGAAAAATGTAGAGGAGGGGGCGCAAACCGGGACCGTAAACCGGCCACACACACGCCGAGCACGGACATATGAGGAGGAGAAGTGCAGGTAGCCGAACTAACCTGTTTGGGAGCAGCACGGTCCGCTGGATGTTACGTTGAATCCGAGTTAAATCCACTATCAGTAAAACAAAGAGGCGAAAATGACCGAGCGGTCGCGGAACAGGCCGAAACTGTGCTCTTGAAGCGGCAGAACGCATGCGCAGAGCGGCCACGCCGGGGGCGGTGGAGTCGCGGGGGAAACGAGGGCGGCAAATTTCTGAAAATTGATCCGCTGATTCTGTTATTGATTATCGAGTTGGCACCATTTTCTTTATTATGGGTTTATAAGCTGTAAATAAATTATGTATTTATTTATTTAATATTTGAATATTAATCAATACATTTTATAGTTTAGTTACAAGCAAGTCTGGCCCCCTTGAAGCCGACCCAGGTTGCACTTTAAAGGTGTCAAACATAAGGACCGGGGCCCAGAATTGGCCCATCAAAGACTACAGGCAGGCTGAGTGGAAGGCTTTGGAAAATACGAAGGAGTACATAGACTTTGGACTTGAGCTGCCAATGAGCCAATGAGCTACCAGAACTTTTTCTGTAACTGACACATTTATCATGTAGAAAAACCGAGACCTGTTGTTGAAACACTTCTTTTTTTATCAAAAGAAATCACAGGGATTAAATGTGTAGTTTAATGTCTTTACACTGACAGCAAGCAGAGCTTCAGTGGTCTGGTCCACTTAAGCTGAAAGTCGGAATAGTTTTGAATTTTGTATATTTTCACTTTGTTTTCTTTATTCTTTTAATCTTATTTTCATTTAAGAAGTCAGCAGTGCAGTAAAAACAAGTGCAAAGTCCAAGCTTTTGTTATTTGATGTGCTGAAACCCATTTTAATACACTTGAAATCATTTTTACTATATTCATTTTTTTATTTACGTAGACGTAGCACATGTGTCACGTTCGTTTAAAATGTTTAGTCATAAGTATCAAGTGAAAAAAGTTTTTGATCACAATTTTGGTTATTTTCTAAAACTTTCCACTCATTCAGGAACATTGTGCATGTATTCAAACTGTTATGTATTTAAACAGTTAGAACCTGGCACTGTAATGTACATAACAAATTCATAATAAAATAACATAATCTTTATCATCCTCATATACCATTCTCCAGGTCAGTGAGAAATGATAAATAGCTCTGTGTAGCATTATTATCATTGTTATCACTTTGACCTTCAGGTCAATTTGTTGACCTTTAAGGAGAAGTCAGAATTGAAGTGATATTTTAAATCTTCAGAAGAATCATAGTTTATAAGTTATAAGTGTTTTTATTGATTTTTGACCAATAAGTCATTAAGTTGAATTTGGAGATTTTGGTGGCTTGGATATTTCCTCCAGCTCTTCTGGGAGGACACCAGGACATTACTAAACCAGATGAGAGACATATTCTCTCCAGCGTATCCTGGTTCTGGGCCTCTTCCTTTTAGGATATGCCCATATCACCTCACCATGTAGGCATCATCAGTAGGCCGAAAAATGGCTCCTTTTGGCACATGGATAGTCATCTTATTGCATCGGGGGGGTTGTGATACTTGAGAGCCCCCATGAGTTTTGTTGTCAGGAGCAATTTGTCTCTGGTAGGCTCTTGTAAGGCAAACTGAGCGAGGACTTCATATGGCCTTAGCTCACAGGGCCTAAGTGAAGCACAGGAGCCCACCTTTATGGGGGGGCCCTCTTCCCACAGAGGGTTAGGTGCTATGTGGTTCAGGCTCATCCTGTGGTCTCCAGCATCCAAAACTGGTTCCAGGGCAACAAACCATCAAGTTTTCCAATTTTGTTCTTGTTCAAATTATGTAAACTTTCAAATCTTCATTTATTTTGGGTTCTACATAAAATAGTCTGATCAGCTCTCAGTAGAACATCTGTTGAGGTTGTAAAAGTGTGCTTTAATTTCTCTATGTAAACATATAAACCTCCATCACACTAACATTTATCGGACAATTCTTTAAAATATTGGATGGGTTTAATTTTTTTTCTCTGTGTGTTGATTAATGTAGGGTTGTCTTCTTATTGCACAGAAATTATGAAGCTGGAAGCCAAAAGGGACCTGGCACATTTCTCCAAAAAGAGACTAATCCAGCCATGGAAATAAGCCAGTCATAAAAACAAGTTTTGGGGATGGAAAATTGTAAATCCTTCTTTGTCACTGCACTTTTGTTCTTAAATTCATTAGTGAGACCCCCTGTAGTGCACTCTTAAACACCTACCAGAAATCTGGAGCAAAATCTGTTTGTCAACATGTTTACAAGATTTACAACAGCAGACTTCAATGATAAATTCTATAGGATCATAAATTTCTGTTTGTTATTTATAAAGAACTCATAAACATACAAATTTACAATTATATAACTAAGCACTTATTATTGGTTTACCAACATTTTATTTTAGTTATGAGAACAGCTGATCAAAATTGTAAAAGTCCCCGAACTTACAAATGTCTTCAGGTAAATGGATAACATAACAACTTACACCAGGTGAAATCAATGAAAGCAGAACTGATCTGATTTCTCACTTTCTTTTCACGCGACTTTCCTGTGAATCAAAGCCACACTGAGTCACAAGGGGTTAAAGAGAGGGCGGAGCCTGTGGTCATGTGCCGTAAATAAGGACAAATGAGTGAAGAGCTCTCACTCTGTTCCTGCTAAAAGTTTAAAAAAAGTTTCCAGTAGTGCAATGATGATTCACATGGAGTGATTTGCTGACGCAAAGACATTCCTGGTCATACAAACGTGTTACAGCAGAGCACATTTATTTTGTGCATACAAAACAAGACCGAAATTACAAATTTACCTTCATACAAAACTGCTTTACACCCTCATTTAGACACTTACATGGCAAAGACTCACACCATGGACACAACCATACAGTTTAAGTGACTTTTGATTAGTTTGCTTCATCAACATACAAAAGAAAACGACTTGCATCTGAAGACAGAGTTAAATACATTATAATTTCAGTGCTATGATGTTAAAATGTTTTCAGTGAGTGGAGGTCTTTTCACCCCATTTACACTAAAGGAAGGTTGAAAAAGGGGCAGCATAGCCAGGGGCTGCTGGTCACATATGAGCTGAGTAATCAGCTCCTTAAGTCAGAGAGAAGTTATTAAAACGCTGTTAAAACCACCTGTGTTATTTAATTTTATATCAGTTTTTAGAATAAATAGCTAAAATCTTTGTCACTTTGAATAACAAATCAGGGTACTAAATTTTAGATGTGCATTTATTATTTTCTATCATTTTAGTCATATTTCTGATTGCACATTTATAAAAATAATAAAATAAAATATCATAATTTCCATGTCAGTGCTGCTTTTTGATGGCAAGTGTTAAACATTCCGCAGGTGAGATGAAGCCTGAAGAAGTGACCTTTACTAGTTTATGCTGTGGTGCAATATGTGCTCCTATGGGGGCAATCATTAATGCATGCTCATTTTTGAATGTTGTTGATACAAATTTAACTGTCGCCACTTTCTGCAGGTAATAGTCTAGCCCCTGGGGCTACAAACTTAGTGTAGTTCATGTAGACTGGTCACATCTGCCAAGCTGATCTAGTCAAGTGGGTAAGACCAGCAAAACCATTGCATGCACATGTACGCTAAAATGTATGGATGGATTACAGAGGATGGGGAAAAGCCCTCAAAACCCTCAACAGTAACAAACAACATTCTTACTTCCTCACGATTCAACCTTAGATCTGGAAATACCTTAAATTTAAATATATTTTCACATCTATATACCAATGCAGGGTGCACTTAGCACTGTTTAATCACAGCAAAAACAACTTCCTGGTTTACACCTCCTCACCACTTGTGGCCTTTCTGAGTTAATTTGCATGCCCTCCTTGTGTCTCCATGTGTTCCTCGTACAGTCCAAACATACAGGCATGTCAGACTAATTGTCTGTAGTTGGGGATTTGAGAGTATATGGTTGTTTGTCTGTCTGTATTAGCTGTGTGATGAACTGCTGATCTGCCCAAGGTGCACCCCACCTTTTGCCCCAAGTCATCTAGAGCAGGCTCCAGCCCTCCTGCAACCCTAAACTGCACAAGTAGTTAAGAAGAGGTGTGGATGGTTGGATGTGGAATGGTAGTACACCCCACAGCAAAAGTAGCACTGCAGTTATATAAATGGAGTTATTAATGACTTCTCTGTAATTTGGAAACTTTGCGAAGCCACCTGGTGGCCTGGGTTGGCCCCTTTGACAGGCCGATTTAGGTCCCCGAGTTACATGTTTGACACTCTTGGTCTGAGTCTATTACACCAGCACACATTAAGGTTTCATTTATTTATGTTTATCCTTTATTAAATGATTTTTGGCAGTCCAAAATGTTGCTTAATTGAATGTTTCAGATGTATTTAGACTGAAACATTTATTGAGAAAATAATGCACAGTTCAATGTTTTGGAAAGACATCAGAAGTGATTTATTTATTTATCGTTGATGAAGGCAGCAGTTCCGTTTGAAGAAACTTTGTAAAGTTCTGCACGCCGACAGCACTTTTCTTCAGGACGGAGTGGCTCATCCTCTCAGTCGAAGATCTTTGTAGTTCCCTGATTAACGTTCAGGCGACGTTTGCTGACTTTTTCCAGCCTTCAAACTGAGTTACCGGCGTCGGTGTAAGACACAAAATGTCCTTACACTCCGTCGGGAGACAGCAGGATGGATTTATATCTTGTTGGTTTTAGGAGACACACACCATTTCTCAGGTTTCAGGGAATTTTTGACCAACAGCGACCGAAACCTCGGTGTTTGTCCAACGTCTGGGAGCTAAGCAGCTGTTCGGCTTAACCGGTTAACTTTTCATAATAGTAGTAATGATGATGGATAATAGCGGCGAAGCCTCCAACGACATTCGGACTGTTTACGCTGCTGTTTCCAGAGGACCAAACTCTGACCTGAACAATGGACAGCTTTTCAAACTTTACAAGCGGAGGTGGTTTGTGCTGCTGGTGTTGTGTCTCCTAAACTGCTCCAACGCAACGGTGAGTCTGTGAAAGGTGAAACCAGGTGTGTTTATGAATACAGGTAGACACGTGACATGTGTTGTTCCCCCATATATTTGTTTGACTTGGTATAACTCCCCGGTGGTGATGTCACTGTAAAAAGAAAAAAGGGCGAGCTCCTCCCGCCCTCGTTCTTCTACTTCCGGCTTCCACGGGACTCCACTTACTTATGGGAGCTATTCTTCCGAGGAACAGGTGTCCACACTTCCCGTTTAAGACCCTCAGGCCATAAAGAGTCATTCCTTGGCTGATAAGCAAACAAGATGTAAATCTGTGCAACAGAGCTGACAAGTACAATGTGCCAGAGGCGGAGCTAAAAGGAAGACATGGGGTGGCACTGACCCCCTGTTTCCCCCCCACCCCAGCACACATCAGTGCAACCATGGATAAAGACTAGAGCGAGAACAAGGCGGTTTGGACTAGTCATGTACCTAGAAACAAATCTGCTGCATTTTTATTAGTTTTAATTTTTCTGTAATTTAAATTTTTATTTGTCAGTTCACTTTAGTTTCACTTAGTTTCCAGAGTCTCAGTTTAGCTTTTGTTGTTTGCTGAATGGGCAGTTTACGTTTACTTTTTATTTGTGTCAGTGTTATGTTGAACTTCAGAATATTATAATAGAAACAGCGCTTGATATCATGTAGACGTCCGTTCACAACAAAAGTAACTGCACCTGAGCCCCTTTGATCCTTTCTGAGTTAACAGATTTGACCAGTCAAGTAAAACATGAGCATTGCCATCCATCCATTTCCTGCTGCCTGTCCGGGTCCCGGTCATGGGGGCTGGAGTCTGAACAGAGATGCCCAGATCTCCTCTTCCACAGCCACGTCCTCCAGCTCTTTTGGGTGAATACTGAGGTGTTTCCAAGTCAGCTAAGAGATAAAGTCTCTTCAGTGTGTACTGGGTCTTCTCTAGGCCTAATCAGATGCCCAATCCACTTCAATGACTTCAGTTAGTCTTGCATGGTAATTAAAGAGGAGTTTGAAAATGTTAATCACATTTTCAGTAATTAAATGTTGCATAAAGCCTTTTTTCCTTTTATATTAGCATCCACATACCTGTGCAGAGTGTACAATTCACTTTGGTGTCGACTGAACTGGACTACAATCTACGAACAGTCACTCATCATCTACATTGAAGTTGTGCAGAAACACGCTGGTTTGCACACTTGTTTTCCAGCTGCATCTGAAACCTAAGAGTACAGGGTTTATAAAAAACTGCTCCGGCTGTGTGTTGGTGTTAGTGAAAGCATCTGAACCTGCAGCTGGTGACACACCAACCTGCAAGTAACTGATTAGGGTCATTTCTGATCCCCACCAGTGCATTTATATTTGTTATAAAAATGTTTTTTATTATATCAGGTTTTCACTATATGATTACCGTGGCCATGAGAATAGATGATATTTTGTGGTCTCTATAGAAAATCTGAGAAAATTAAATGAAGCTATGAGTCAGAATATTCCCTAACAATATTTATTTTATTTTCTTAACTATATTAATTAATTATTGTCCCTAATGAGACAAATAATAAAGAAAAGAACAGCAACAAACCAGACAGTCTAGTTTGGAAAGCAGAGAAGACAGAAAATCTGTAAATACATTAAGAATTAATTTTACAACCTTCTCTGGTGTTTTATGCCACAACATAACAACAGCTGTAAGACTACCTTAGTGGGTTTGTTGTGGGAAGTGAGTTTTTACTCAGCGTGTCAGTGAAGTTTCCACAGCGACGGAAAAGTGAAATCTGTTAGCAGTTGTTGTCTTCCTGCAGTCATTCATAAAGTGTGCAGATAAGCCGTGGCCTCTCTAAAGCAGGTACTGGAAGAGAAGTGATCTGTAACCCTGACGGAGCTGCTGTTGGAGTCTGTACAGAGTTAACAGGTGACCATTTCTGACCACGATGTCATGACGAAGAACAGATTTTGTTGCTTAAGAGTTGATCAATCAAATATCAAAGTGCTGGGCCTATAAAATCAGTCCAGTTCAAATTATTCTAATAATGCTTAGAAAACAGGAGGTCACAAACCCATTCTTCTAGTGCAATTTATTCCTGTTTGTTAGTTTATTCTAACAGATGCATGAAAATGCTTAAAACGTGCTGCAAACATGGAAAAACATAATCGCAAATTGTGAATGATCACAAATCTAAATAGTTAAGTTTTTTCATTTTGTGTCATCATCTAAAAATGATCAGTTTTTGCAAATTGCAGCTGAAAATTTGTTCACATATTTAAAATAAAAATGTTAAATATTCATGTTAAAGACTCATTTTGTGACGACATGGCATTAACTATAACCTCTGGAGATATTTTAGGATTTTTCATTTTTAGCGTGTTACCATTGCATGTTGTACACAGTTGTAGTGTACGCCGTGATGCTTTTTAGGTGCCCGAGTCTGCACGAAATCTAAATTCAGCACAGTTTAAAACATGGATGCATGCGGGATTGAGAGGAAGCGATACTCTGATCTGATACGACCTGTGAAATAAGAAAACGGGGGCGTGTGTGAAAACAGTTTCTAGAAGCATTCCTCCCTGCTGGGGACAAGACTGACATTGTGTCCAAATCAGCCCACCAGCTCCCGTCAGCTCGGCATGAATTAGGATTTCTGCACCGTCCATACAATAGAGAGCAGGACTGGTGCTGCCTTTGTGGTCTCAGTACAGAGTTTACAGGTCAAATTCATTCAGTCTGTTTGTGTATCAGTCCAAAAATACACAAATACACTTGTGCTGCAAGTTTGCAGGTGAATTGTAGGTTGTATCTGTAGTAGAAAGGAAAACATTAACGGATATTGTCTTTTTAGATATGTTTAAATGAGCGTAATGTTGGATTCTGTCTGAAAAGGTGTTGCACACACGGATAAGTTCAACCTTTTAAGCAGCAGAAGTATAAACACGTCCTGGCTGGTCCTGAGAAGCTCGAATTATTAAGTATTTTACACGTTTTTCATGAAAATAGGACTTCTTCATATCGATTCACATTAGATTAGAGATATTTCAGCTATTTTTAGCTGTGTACTTTTTCGTTACTCTACACTAAAATCATCACGGTTACAGTGACAACGTGGTGAGGTTTATCAGGCATAATTCTTATCATATAACACGTGTGGTCCGATGCACACGTCTGGCACTTGTAACCACTTTTTGTGGTCAAAACCTCAGCGGGAGTCTGGGTAGCTCCTGTTTTTTGGCATACTGCTGCTTTATAAGTGTGTACATTAAAGTCGCAGCTTCGTCTTCTCCAGATAAATTCACATTTGAGACTTTTCAAAGTAAAGCCCTAGTTTGAAAGTCTGGAGGACTTTATTAGCAGAGAAATGCAATCTCAGCAGCGATTTTAAATAACCAAAGATGTCGTTATTATGTGAATACTTAAAGTTTCTACATTTACAATAAGTTTATTTGTTAAATGTATTACATTGGTTTCCTGCCCAGCAGGAGAGCAGCTGTTGTTTCCTTTTTGTCAGCACAGCATGTGGTTTTAGTCGTAGCTTATAACCGGCTTACACAGCCGCAGCTCTTCTTCTGAAGTATTCTTTATCCATGAGGACTTTCCTGCTGCTGCTGCTTTCTCCTCTTTGATTGACAGCAAAACTACAAAGACTAATATAATTTACCTTCTTTACATTCATCTAGAAATGACAAACCTCAGATCTTCACTCCGTTCTTTGGTCTTTGTTCTGAGTGTTGGTCAATCCCGTAAGTGTTGTCAGAAAAGTAAAGAAAATAGAAACTATTAGTTGAAGTCAATCGTGATCACTAATAAGAAGTTAACAGGTCAAGTTAAAAGACATTGCAGAACCTTCAGCTCCACTTATTAAAAGAGTTGGGTGAGTATGAGTGTATATGTGAGCCGGTGTGGATTAGAGAAAATCCAAAATAAATTCAAACTTGTGCACCAAATTAAAGATTAAACACATTAAAGATTTATGCTGTACAACTATTTCATCCTGGAAAAAGAACAGTTCAAAGAAATCACAGCCGGCCCAAAATGACCATGACCTTCATGCCCATGATGAGTGCATATAACCTTCTGACCACAAATGTAAGTGCTTCCAAATTGTTCTTGAATAAATGTTGTAGGTGTCTACTGATAAACTGATCACTAAAGTAAAATGTGCACCTGCTTTAGAAGGAGTGACCACTGAGAAGATGTACTGAAGAGCTTAGAGAAGTGTATAGGGATGCTTTGTATGTCATGTAATCGATGTTGTCTAACAGAGCGGTTGTTAAATATCCACCCAAACGATTTGTACCTGACTGGCACTGTGATAAAGCACTTTAGTGAAATTACTGTCCACCTGTGCAAAACTAAGCTGACGGCACTGAATGGAAAGCAGCTTCTGAAATATCTGTGTTGGCACGCTGCTGAAATAAACCGTCGGTTTTACCTTCTTTGACAGAGCTGACATTTTAAATTGCAGGCTGGAGTCACTGCAAACCTTTACACAGTGCAGATTTACAAAAGGTCATTCAGGCTGTGCCCCGTCGGCTGCGTTGGTTCTACGATGGATCTAAAGATGCATCAAGCAGCCTGGTCTCATATACCATGCTTTTCATATGTGAATATATAGCAATGTGCTGATGATTTCTATCAGGAACACAGCCAGATCTGTCAGGTCTAATGTCTTATCTGGCACCCTGCCAGACTCAGTTTGTACACTGTGTGTAACTTCAACCATTATCATGCAGTTTTTGTTTAAAGGTTAAGTTATGAAGGTTGATAATCTTCATAAAAGTAATTAATTGGATCTCCTGCACTCTCACTTATGTGTAGCTGTCTGTGCTTTCATTGAAAAATACAAATCTTTGTGTCTCCTCAGATATGGCTTACCTTTGCACCAGTGGCGAACCAGTCTGCCCAGTACCTGAAAGTCACTCTGGAGGAAATCGACTGGTTATCACTGGTCTATATGGTGGTGGCCATACCGCTCAGCTTTGTAACCACTTGGATGCTGGATACTCTTGGACTGAGGATAACGGTACCAACTGCTTGGTTTTTTATATGATGCGTTTCAGTATGAGACGGCAAACCTCAGAGCACAGTGTGAGGTTTATTCTTATGACTGCTACACAAAGTTTTAAGTGAGCAATGAATGATTTTAGAAGTGCGGAGAGAAAAAACCGTCCAGGGCAGGATTTTAATGGTTTAGAGCTAGTGCTGTATACGTGCATATGAACATAGGCTTGATGGAAAAGGGTGCAAGTTAGAAATGAATGAAATATGTCCTGAGATATGTCCATTATATGCTCCTTTCATCCTGGAGTCATCTCCCAGGAAAACGCTGTACAGGAAATTGTTCTGCAAATTTGATTTGTTTAAAGTAAACGGAAGATGAAGTGGACTGATAAACGCAGCAGTCGGACTGGTTTCAGCTTCCCAATAACCAGTTCAACCAGCCATAGGAGAGGGAGAGGGGGCGGGTGACCTCTGAGCCAGGAAACATGGATCGTTACCTCCAATAAGGACGCAGGCCATCGGCACCGGTGATGTTTGTTAGTGTGTCTGATAACGAGATTATGCAGAAACTACAGGGCGGGGTTCATGAAACTTTGCGTGGAGGCGAGGTGTGTATGAAGGAATTTATTCTTTTCCTCTGAATTTAGGGCCACATAATACAGAGTAGGTGAGCTGCAGCTTGGTCTGAGCTAGTTTTACCTCGTGAATCTGAGATTAACTGCACCTTATTAAAGATGAAGACCTCCCACTGTGTTTGACTGATCTCTGAGAAGACCTTCTAAAACTGTCTGACAGTTATTTCACTCCCAGATATGAAGGATTTCTCTTAACCTTTCACCCTCCTGCCCTCTGACTGTCACAGCTGATCCTGGGTGCCTGGCTGAACATGCTCGGAGCGGTGCTGCGGTTCCTCGGCACGCTTCCGGCTGAGAGTTTTAAAATCCAGTACCCGATAGTGATGTTGGGGCAGACCCTTGGTGCCTTGGCTCAGCCCCTCATCATTTTCACTCCTACCAAGCTGGCAGCCCTGTGGTTCCCTGACCATCAGCGGGCCACAGCTAACATGATCGCCTCAATGTGTGAGTGATTTTACCTTTCACACCTTCAGTACAGCTTCTACAAACCTGTGCAGATGTTAGTCATTTCAAACAACAGAGGAGCAATATGGATTTGAGCTTTTTAATGTTATTTTTATACAAAAAAAAATCTGTTATGGCAGTTTTAATTAGTAATGAGTTCACAGAATTTGGCTTTTGAAGCTTTTTTTTTTTTTTAAGTTTATACAATCAG